>CM049844.1:27608166-27873166 GCA_027422415.1 Schizothorax lantsangensis
CCTTTAGCAACTTGTCCTGAATATTAGTTGGCAACACTGCATGCAAGGGCGTAGTTTTGGTTTGAATATGGGGGGGGGGGGGGGGGGGGGTGGGGGGGGGGGGGGGGGGGTTGAAGTGTGAGCTGTTGTAGTGGAGTCCCGCGTCATGCTCCCTCATAAGGTTTATTTATTTGTTTGTTTGTTTATATATTTATTTTTGTAAAAAGGTATTTTGTGCGATCCACACATGCAAAGTTGGTTAATAACATAACTTCAATAATAGCCTAGTTAACAATTAGCCTACTTGTTTACATAAAGCCATATAAAGTGTTTTACATTACTTAGGCACTTATAGGCTATAGTTTGACAGAATGTTCTAATTCATCATGCCATGGCAAGTCAACTTAACATTTTCTTATATTGATGTTTATTTCTTACCCCAGCTGATCAGGCTCTTAGTGATTTAATCTATGCCATCTCTTGGAATATGTGAAGGCCAGGTTACACATGGCTCTCGATTCTGACTTACATGCTCTTATAAATAATGACTTTTTTATTATTATTATTATTTTTTTAAATAATCTATATAGCATTTATGAAAACCAACAGCCTGCACATTTAGCAACAATAGTTACAACATAGCACAGTTGTAATACTGTATAAATCTATAGAGAAAATCTATTCCCTTAACAGATTATCTATTATAAATTCTACAAGTTAGACAAAATATACCACAATAAATAAGCATACAATAAAACGTTATGAATTCTAGTAAAGGCTGTCATATTAGTAGTTCAAAAATATGTAAATACAATGTAAATTATCCATACCCAAAACTAAAAATTTGAAGCAGTTATGTTCATTTTTGGAGCCCGGTCTCATGAAAATACGTATTATATTACGCCAAAAAAAAAAAACGAAAACTCGTGGTATTGATACGCAAAAATGGAGTTTGGCGTTTATATGCTACGCGCATTTTTGGCGTGCATATGATACGAAATTTGTTGACGTGCATATGATATGCAGTTTTCGCGTACATATGATAGGCATCTACACCACAACCCTAACCCTACCCATCGCGTAGCATAGACACGCCAAAGTCCATTTTTGCGTATCAATACCACAAGTTTTCGTTTTTATTTGGCGTACTATTTATACGCACTTTCATGAGACCGGGTTGAAAAGAACGCACACACGTCTGTTCATCAATTTGCACTGGCTACCAATCAGTACCGCCGCTCCCTATACGCAGAGTACGCCGTTTGCGTAGGGCACCAACTCCCGGGGGGGGGGGGCACCATCCCAGTTGCTCAAAAAAAAAAAAACCTGACCCGCCATTCCCGCATCCGCGCCCGCTCTCACCTCATGTTTGCGGCTGAACTCAGATGATCATAATTGATGGACAACTATGTCCGTGAAAAGACATCAGCAGTCCGTCGCCGAGAAAAGATAGAAAAAAAAGATGAAAACGAAGCCCTCACATCATTTTCAGGTAGGCTACATTCATAGCAGGGGCGGAGCCAGGGGGGGCCGTGGCCACCACTGACCTAAGCTTGGCCACCCCACTCAAAACGGCCGTTTTTGTCCCTTTTTTTTTCTTGACAAGAAATACATTTATTAAGACGCGGAACCGGCGTATCTCTTTATGACCACGTAAAACGGGAGACTTTACAGACGCGCACTTCAGCTTCGCCTCCGCGCCAGGCGCAGGTCAAACGAGCGTGGAAAGGAACAGGAACCAAATGAGCTTCAGTAGAACAACAGTGAACTGCAGTCTGATGAGATACTGTTAGGCTATATATCAGCAAAACAAACTTTCCTGTCCTGTCAGCCGTCATTGTGCTCGCAGTGCACACTCTTCAACTTTACGCGAATATAATATCTTCATCATAAACAATGCACGCAAGAAACTATGAGCATACAAAGTTTTGTGGTCAGTTAAGTCATGAAACTACCAAAAAGGCTATTAGTGCATTCATGTATGTATAGCATCACATTAAAGAACGTCTCTCAAATGCAGTATAGCCTACTAAAATATTGTGCAGCTCAAGATCATAATATAAGGCGCAAGCTGATGTTTTTTTTTTTTTTTTTTTTTAAAGTATGAACACGAGCCTGTAGCTGGCTACTAGAAAATATGCGCTGTTTTTATTTTTTAATTTGTAAAGTTCAGAGCAAAGAATGAAACCATTTAAATGCATAAAATAACTGCATAAAATTATACTGGCATTTATGTGCTGTTGACTTCCGGCCTTTTTTTTTTTTTCTCTTTTTTTTTTTATTGCACATATGCTCTCACATATAAATGATGGAGAACAAGCTTTTGTGAGAATTATTCCGACTCAAGTGTTATTAAAATACCTGGAGGTGAGGAATAATACACAAGTTGTCATGTTCACTCAGCATTACTTGATCTAATTCACAAATATCTCAATTACAATTTAGTAGGAAATTATTGTATTCGTTGTGTTTTAGGCACTCTTAAAAAAAATCTAAATTAAAATTTTTATATTGAAATAATTGCCCAAGCTGGTTAGCTGGCCACCCCTTTGAAAACATAGCTGGTCTCGCAAGCCTGATCATCTAAGATAATACATTTTTTTTTTGTGGTTCAAAATAAAACAGACCTAAGCCAACAACAGCCTTTATAAACTACTTAAAATGCTGGTTTCATTTTCAATGAGCAAATGCCAAAAAATGGTGGTTCTTCTTCTTAAAACCATAAAAAAAATCTAGCTTATACATGAGTTATAAATGAATTATTTTTAAAAAAAGTACTAGCTAAAACAATTACACTGACCATCAAAATTAAAACCATAATTCTTTACAAATTTTTTTGCCCCCATTTTTCTGAGCTGAACATCAAAGATCTATAGACTTTTTCTATGTACCACAAAAGGCCTATTAGGGTCTCGTTATTCAAATATTGTTCACACATCTGTCTAAAAAAACAGGACTTTTTCTGTGTTTTAAGTGCATCTATAGTAAAAAAAACATAGTAAAACTTAATTTTTTTGTGTTTTAATGGCACCTCACAGGACATTGTGGCATATCAAGATGCTATTAGAAGCATGTATTGCACAGGTAGGTGCCTTAGGCTGGACACACAATAAAAAGGCCACTCTAAAATTGTGCAGTTTTATCACACAGCACAATGCCACAGATGTCGCAAGTTTTGAGGGAGCGTGCAAAAATTGGCATCTGACTGCTTAGGAATTGTCCACTCAGACCTGTACTGCCCGTAAAATTGAATGCTTTAATTTCTCTACCATAAGCCTGTCTTAAAAGGCATTTCAGAAATTTGAGGGCCGGGCAGTACATCCAACCGGCTTCACAACCGCAGACCACGTGTAACCACACCTGCCCAGGACCTCCAAACCATGAAACCTGCATCTTTCACCTCCAAGATTGTCTGAGACCAGCTCTACCCGGACAGCTGCTGCAACAATCGGTTTGCATAACCAAAGATCATTTCTGCACAAACTGCATATTTATTCTGAAACCGTCTCAGGGAAGCTCATCTGCATGCTCATCGTCCTATTCTATCTACTTGTTCGTCTTTTTATTTTTTTAAAAATAAAAAAAAACCGACTTGACTGTTAGGCAAGATGCTCATAGCACTTGCGATGTTGTTGCTCTTTTGTTGGAGAGGTTTCTCTTATGTCCTTGTTTTCACTGTAAGGTTGCTAAGATGGCATGACTAAAGCGTGTATGGCGTCGTGTGGGTGACCGGTATTGCTGATGTCAATGGTGGATCATGTGGCCCATGCCGGTGAACATGTTCCATGGATGGGCAGGCGTTATGTTATTTTGATCAAAGATTATGAAGGCACATGAATAATAAATAAATAAATTGATGTCCACATATAAATCATTCATGAATAAACACAGAAATATCCGTGACGAAGATCCTATTTTTATTTCATGGCGACTTCAGCAAAAAGGCTGTTGATTTTAGTTTATTATAGTTGTTGTAGTTGTTTTATTGCATAATATAATCAAGTAAAATATGCAACAAATTATACAGTAATGTTAAATGAAAATATCCTGTTGTGATAAGCAAATACATGTCTTTTCACAAAGTACCATAGAATATTTTGCAAGAATATTGCCTGTTTAAACAAATATACACATTTATGCATTAATTAAATTTGAACTATCTTTCTGGTTTCAATTGTGGTATGAAAGTCCATTCTGCAAACAAAACATCCTAAACCATTGTCATTACAAGACTCATTTTCCTTAAACACCATGCATGTGTTACTGTGTGTCCATGAACACCAAACAAAACTGCATGTAGCCTATAATACTTCTAGCACTGACACAAGTTTAGCCTATATCTTTCATCTGCAATGATGCAGTCTAAGCTGAAGAGGGCAGTGCATGCTTAAATATAATTTACACACGGCAAAATGAGGCAAATCCTCACTGGCCTGTAGAGGTGGGGTGCTTCTCAATTCTTATTTGTGCATCCTCGTTTCCTTTCCTCGCTTCATAATAAGTATTAATAAAACAAGATACCCTGTTGAAAAATATGACATGTATGGTTTATTTAAACTGCAAAGGTAAAAATATAAATGTAACTTATTTTTAACTACTTCTGCAAAGGATACACCTGTGTATCCTCACTCATGACTCCTCAGGAAGCCTCCTCACTCCTCACTCCTCGCCTCCTCGTGGTCCAATTAAAGAATTGAGATGTCCTACAAGATGGCTGAGCTCGATCGGTTTCCGGGTCGTAAGATGAGGACGGAGGAGCGAGGAAACGAGGAGGGATATTGAGAAGCACCCCTGGTGTAGTCTGATTGTAACACACTTAAATATCAAACAACACTGAAGACAAAGAAAGATTCTCAAAAAATAGCCTACCCTTTCAAAAAGTAGCCTCTAGCCTGGCAGTACGTATGGTGCAGTGATTGTCTCAACAAGTAGGCCTACATGGCACATACTCTATGATACATGACCAAAAAGATACACAGTACTGTAAGAACGTGTAGTGTTAGTGAATTGATCCTATGTTGGTTTGGGAAACGTCTTTACCTGCAGTAGCCTACAGTACAGAATCGTCTCTCACCAGCTTCTCGTGGAGGTGTTGAGCAAGTCCTTCTTCATCACTAATGAGAATAAAATGTAGTTATACAAGTTTGTTTAAATTTTTTGTAAGGAAACATTAACTTCATCTAGTGTTTTGTTTTTTTACTTCTAGCTGTCCCGCTGCTGTTTTACTATTAAAAACACGCCAAATGTTTAAGCTGCACATGACATGAGTATCTGTCTGCTCTTGTGTTTCTTTCAAAATAAGATACCCAAATTAAGGATTCAGTGATGAAATATGTTGTGAATTATGATTAAATATTTCTGAGGTCTGTGAGCTATTTCTGAGATCTATTTCTGTGATCGTCAGAAAAGGATTTATCGGTAACATTGTATGGAGAGGGAGCAAAATTTTACAATGGTTTGTGAGTCATGCCAGGATCACTTGAGCCAAAATCGATGCTTCTCCAAGAGATGGCGGCTCCCTTGGGTGTCGCATAAGTAACTTATTTGGCGACTGGTTAACATTATCCAATAGTCAGTGCTGTCTAAATGAAGTCATATAAAAAAATGTAGTTTCAAATTTCTTGTGATTTTATTGTTAACAATCTTTTGCTAAGGAAATCGTTATTATTTGGTCTCTTCACAGAAACAGCAGAATCATAAATATTCTTTTATGTTGTTACAAATATCATTTGTAAACTTTATTTCTTTTATTTCAATGATTTCAGTGAAACACAGTATCTTATTTACTAAGGTTAAATCTTAACAATATTACTTTAGTTAAATGTTAATAATTATTGATTTTAGTTAATTCTTATTTCAATATTTAATACACCACTAAAATCAAAAGTTGTATCTGTTAATATTTTTAATGTACCTGAGCTAACATGTAACACATAACAATGAACAGTTATATTTTTAAATAACTTCAGCAAAGATTAATAAACACTCTAACAAATGTTTTGCTAATTTTTAGTTATGTTATGTTAATACATTATCTAGCGTTAACTAATGGGACCTTATTGTAAAGTGTTACTGTAATTCTTTTAATATTTCTATGTATTAAGCTCTCTATTGGACAAATTATTTTGTTCAACTCCTGTTGCTCTGTTGTTCTCAAGTATTTGGGATTTGTTAATTTATTAGGCTACATTTTCATGAAAGACTAAGCATATACTTTTTCCCCTTTGGAATAACATGTAGCCTACCGATGAATTGTCAACAGTAAGAATAGGAAATAAGATCAATTTTGGACTTTCCAATAATTTGTTACAACAATTTGTCATTTCTACTTAAATTTAGAGTTTTTAGAGTTTAAAATCAATTTCACTCCAAACTTTTAAGTTTCTGTGGATGAAAATTCCCTACAGTGTATTACTTTAACCCTACATCATTTAATATTAATGATCCGTCTGGTGGTCCTAATGGAACGAATTTAGGAGGTCACAGGCACTGACTCTGTAACACAATGTGAGTTTGAGTCTTAGCACACACCACAATGTCACTGTACTTTGATATTCTGAGCACGGCTGGCGTTCAGGTCTTTGAGAGGACACAGAGACAGACTGCATCATCTGCTGCATCAGGCAGCAGAGGACAGCGGGTTCTTTCTCACAGTGTGTTACCCATGGGGCCACTGATCTAATTCTAGCTACGTCCATATTCCTTCGTAAAGGGCCGGACGTCTGAGCTCAGTGCAGCAGGAGGGTCGTTTGACAGAGAGAGCTATATGATGTCCACATTTACATGAACAGTAAATTAGTCTCAGTAACTAATAATCATGAAATCCTTGTAATGACTTTTCATACAACATAACCGGTGGCTAATGGTGCTCTCTGTAATGCAGGAAGAGGGAAATTAGAGTGAGCCAGCAGCATTTGAACCGGGAAGGTCTATTATACCAGGAGAAAGCTATCTGTTAGCATTCCCATTCATCTCAATGGCAGTTGCTCAGCTGACGCAGGACCTCTAGAAAGTAAGTGATTTCAAAGCTGCCATCTTTTCTTCAGTCCCAACCCATTCTCACAGCAATTTGTACATATTTTACGAGGTGGCTAATTAGTTCAAATTCTTACAACCTTGTTCATATGAATTTGTACGTTTTGTGATAAATCGTAGGTATTTTATGAGGTGGCAAATTCGTAGGAATTCATATGAATGATCACCCCTAACCCCGTTCCTAAACCAACCCATCACAGAAAACATAAAAAATCGTACGAGTGAGGTCGTACAAATTCGTACGAATTATCCAACTCGTAAAATACATATAAATTGGTCGTGAGATAGCGTTGTCAGTTCTGCAGCTATAGGTTGTTTTGAGCCAATCACCTGAGCTGTAACACATTTTCACAGTTGTATGTAGCAAATAATTATAACTGTAAATAGCAAAACATTGTTTATCTATCGTAAATCTATCTTTTTATATTTTCATTTTTTATTAATGTACATTTTAAACACTATATTTGTGTTTTCTTACCTAGACATTAAATTACAGAAAATTATTTAGGGTTTTTTCCTCTTTTAGAAAGTCATAGAAATGTTATTGTGATTTTTTTCTTTACTATTGGGACAAATAGGAACGCAAATACACACACACACACACACATATATATATATATATGTTGTAGTTTCCATTCACCGCTACAAGTTTATCCAGCTATGATGATTTCCACTTCTGAGAAGTCCGTAAATATAAAAAGGGTCCATTGGAAACTCGTACAATATCTACTGTATAATGAATGTTCTGGGATATATATATTATCAGACTATATGGATACGTTTGAATGGCTGTCAATGGAAAAATATGGCTTTTGCAGCCAGATGGTGTAGTTATAACATCTGCTAGCAGTAGCTAACAGGCCCATGCTAACCATCAAAGTCTTGACACTTTTGGTTTGTCAGTTGAAGGATATATTTTAGAGATTACAGGCAGTTAAAACATAGCAGTAATACTTGCATTCTGCACTCAATATACATTCTGATGTGCTCTGACATGGAGAATGTATATATTTAGTCTAAGTACTAGTGTAGTATCTAGCCCACCGTATTTAGCTTAGCTTAGGATGTCCTGTAGTACAGTAGATATTCTCAACCAGTGGGTCACAACCTCAAAATTGGTCACAGGTCTGTTTTCATAGGGGTCACGGGGGGTCCATGCTGTAAGAAATTCAAAATGACAGTGGATTTCCATTGTCATGCTCAGTGCGTTGTGCACACTAGATGGAGTCAGACACACTATAACAGAAACAGATCACAAGCCATGATAAGATAGACAGGAAATTACAAACCATACATTCAAATGATGGATTGTGTCTCTTATAATGTTAAACAGATTTATTTTCCACACAAGCCCTCACTGTTCAGTCTAAAATGACCTTGCTTGTTAAATAAAGGTTAAGTAAATTTCCCTGTCATCAATGTCAGGTCCCAAAATTTGCAGAGACTTAAATGTCATTACATTGACAAATGGAAATCCTCTTTTCAGATGGATAAACAAAGTCAATAATTAATATGTTTTTGCACTGGGCAAATACTCATTTTTACACTAAGGAGATGCAATGCAAAGGTTGCAAATGTTTGTACTGTGTCTGGCAGCGACAGTATTGCTGTAGCACAAGCGGTTGAGGGATTTGTAGGGCAGAGGTGAGTTTAGCTGGAGGGTAGTTGACTGATCCCAATGCGTCCATCCCATGCAGTTGCGGTGGCAAAATCCAAACCACACAGCATAAACAGCCCTGGACAGATGTTACTTACAGCTTTTACATAGAGAGGAAGTCAGGACTAGTTTTATACCTTTTACTTCTTTAGGTTGGGTTTATATTTGAAAGTCAATACTGACTACTACTAAAGAACATTTCCTCTGTTATTGACCTTGTGATCCCAAGAGCAACTGGGTAAAATGTCACAATGGAAATATGCCTTCAAATAATCTGTTTCAGCAAAATCCAACTGCAAAACTTAAAACATATGAAATATAAAAAAATCTGAAACAGCAAAATGCAAAATAAAAATTCCAGCAAAAATGGTAATTAATACATTTATTTTCAATTAATAATAAATGATAGAAAATATCATGTAAATCAAGAGTGAATTTAGGAATGTATGCTTACCCATCAATCACAGCAAAGTATTTGATAATATTGAAATTTTAGTTTGGAGAACAATTAAAATAATAATCAATAAATCTTCTTCATTTAAGACATAAAAAATACAAAATCACATACATTTGCATAATTAGACCTATTACAACCAATGAATAATTACTAATAATTATTCATGATTCTTGTGACAAATTCCCTTTGTGACAACAAGCCCCATGTCTCCAAATGGGACTCTGAAGCATCTGCTGAACATTGTGATGACAGGCAAGCAAGAACCAGAGCCACTTCAGTATCAAATATAGCAAATGAGCAGAGGTGAGAGCGGACAACAATTCATCAACCCTGTCTCTGTGCAAGTAAAGTTACTGACTCAGTCTATTAAACAGATTTATGGAGAGTGTTGTCCCTTGTATTTTGAGATAACAGGCTGCCCTACATATCTGTTAGAAAAGATACGTCAGGGATTAGACTCATCCATCCGGCAGATTTTAGAAATGCTTTCTGTGGCAGAGAAATGTCAGAATCAGATTGATCCTGTGACCCTAATTGAGACTGAGGTGGGGGTGAAGCATGATAGACAGTGAATTCCTGTCTCTGTATGTTCCACTGAGGCATCTCGCTGTCTTCTTGTCAGAGCATGTGTTGTCTGTGCTTTGACCTTCATTCAAGGACAAGGTTGGATGTTGGAATTGGTATGGTTCATAGGGATAACATACAGTCAGACATCATTATTGCAAAATAAACCCTGACAGGGTGATCAGGACCCTAACAAACTTGAGGAGTCTTGAAAATGTGTAATAGAAAAAAATACTTAATTAATTAATTTAATTAAAACAATAAAACAACAACAACAGTAAAACCCACTAACAAAATGTAAAATGTTATCTTTAACTGCACATTGTCATATAAACAAATAACCAATAACTATACTGATTTGAATCTCACAATTACAGTAGCAATCTCTCTCTGTGTGTGTGTGTGTGTGTATGTGCTAGGGATGGCAGACGCGAAACTGACGTTTCGACACGGTGTCGAGATCCCGAAGCGCAGATGTTTCGAAACACTGCTCTGAAGCGTGATTCGAAACACCCATGTCACGTGACTAAGGCGATTCGAAGCATCGGGACGTGTCACAAGTGTTTCGAGACGTGGCATACTTGCCGATTCTGTGTTTGATTGACAGGGTCGGAAACAAATCACACAATTGCACATCTGCCTCAACATAACTCCCACAAAGTATAAAAGTGGAGTTAACGCATCTTCACTTCGTGGGTTTTTGTGAGAGGAGAGAGATTTTGCGATATAGTGATATTTATAGTGTAATTTGGTTAATTATATTTAGGCTACATTAAAAGTTATTATTAAGATATTGATAGATTGGCTATAGACATTGAATTGTCCCTTGTGAGTGTCACAGAATGGACCGTATTCCTCTGTCACTGATCACTTTCACCTGCACCTGATTACAGATCAGGCACACCTGC
This sequence comes from Schizothorax lantsangensis, assembly GCA_027422415.1. NCBI lineage: Eukaryota > Metazoa > Chordata > Actinopteri > Cypriniformes > Cyprinidae > Schizothorax > Schizothorax lantsangensis. Next base: position 27,618,767 of record CM049844.1, read on the forward strand.
TCCTCATCACCACAGTCATTAGGACCTGGTTAAAAGCTCACTCCACAGCCTGCGCCAGTGTCGGATCTTAAAGTCACTAAGCTGCCATGACGTTGATCCCTGTGGATACTACACGGACCTTCACTCTACAGCGGAATGCTAGCTGAGTATACTTACCTGTGTTACTTACCTGAAGATGCTTACACTCTGCCTTCCCTCTCACTACCAGATACCTATATATCTGTGGACTTAAGAGACTCACGGGCTCTCTAGGATTCCTGTCTGCCACGAACCTGCTAAGAGACGGAGACATAGTCAGAATCCCAGCGCACTGTCGACTATACGTCTAGAAAGCCACTTACCTCACGCAAAGACTCTTACCACTGTTGTCTCACCATCCTGTTAATAAACTCACTGTTTCAACACTCACCTTTGTGTCTGGCAGTTCCGTTACAGTGAGAGGATTTTTTCAAAGGCTGGATATATTCTATGTAAAAAAAGAAGTAGGCTAAGTCCATCAACAGCAGAACAATATATTTTTTTTAAATAAAAAGCTTTATATGTAAAAAAAAAAAAACATAAGACATTGTGGCTTGATGTATTTTATTGTCTATTTTTCATTACCAAAATAACACTTATTTATTCACAAAGAGTTCATTAAGATCTCAGACCGATGTTTCAACACATTACAAGAACAGAACAATAAAAACACACATTTTAATTGTTTATTATAATTTTGTGAAGATGACTGCTTCACCCAGTATTCGAACTCAAGGAGACAGCATTCCAGTCGAGCACACTAACCACGCCCCCAAATCACTTGGTAGATTGACTAACACAACATACATTATAATTAGTCAATTTGCTTAACTGTTTCTTTGTCAACGCTGTTTCAGAGCAATACTTGAAAATGACCACTAGGTGTCACCGTAGAGACGGGTGTCAAAATGTTTCGAAGCCTCGACACATTTGCTTCGACTGCTTCTGTGTTTCACGAAGCCTCGCTCTGCCCACCACTAGTATGTGCGTGTGTGTTTGATTCACTATAAAGAATCAACTCATTTGATTTGTTTGTTTACGATTCAAAATGTACTGAATGTACTGCACTGCTTTACCATTGTATTTAAAGGGGAAATCGGATGCCCATTTTTCACAAGTTGGTATGATTCTTTAGGTTCCTAATGAAAAGTCTGCAACAGACTTTGGTTAAAATTCCTTAACGGTCATGTAAATCAACACCCTTTTTACCTGGTCAAAAACAGCTCTGTTCACAGCGACCCGTTTTGGTGCATGGCTCTTTAAATGATAATGAGCTACTGCTCACCCCACCTCTCTTCTGTTTTTTTGTGTATTCGGTGGGGCATTACCATCAAAAACAAACCTAATCCACTGCGTCCTCAGTGGCTCTGATGTCGGGAGAAAATGAAAACTCTTTTGTTCACTTTTACATCCAACTACAAAACACCTGCGTTGCTTACGAGACGTTTCTCTCTACAGCTGCTCAAGCGTGGAGAAAATGGTGGATAGTGTACAACTGGCTGAGGGCAGAGATATTCTAATACGGGACAGTCCGTCATTGTGGGCAGGGCCTGTGCAGTATGACATCACACTGCTCAGAAAATCTAAATGGCTTGATAATTAAATTTTGTTGGATAAAAAAAAAAATGAGTGAATAGATTTTTATTATTGTAGGGTGGTTGTGTACAAAGACACATTTATATGCAAAAGTTTGCATCCGATGTCCCCTTGGCTTAAAAGTAAAATTGCACTAGACCAGGGGTCGGCAACCCTGTGGCTCCCGAGCCGCATGCGGCTCTCTCATCCCTCTGCGGTGGCTCCCTGTAGCGTGGATGTGCAATATGCAGGGAAGGTGTCCCCCTGACTTTTAATACAACCTAAACTCTTCCCCTGCACTTTTTATCGGTCAAGTGTGTTAAAGTAGAGGTTTTCAAGGGCCAATGTGAATAAATCCAGATTTAAATTAAAAGAGAAAAAATAGTCATGTCGTTTTGGATACGTTTTATTCGTATGCAAAACGATGTGAATATCACGGAGCGCTGAACACTCTCACGCATTCATCCTCGAAGCCGGAGGGTGCTCTCGCGCAGAAAGTCCAAAACGGACTCATATGAGAAGTAATAATAACTTTTGACAGGCATCCCGCTATCGGATGAAACGTGAAGACGATATGGTTTGTGTGTTTTTCAAGTCTTCTCCAGGTAATAAATATGAATGATACAGTGGTAATTGAAAGCATTTATTACAGTACAGAAGCTATAAAATATGTGACCATGGACCACAAAACCAGTCTTAAGTGTAAATTTTTCGAAATTGTGATTTATACAACATCTGAAAGCTGAATATATAAGCTTTCCATTGATGTATGGTTTGTTAGGAACAGAAAATATTTGGCTGAGATACAACTATTTGAAAATCTGGAATCTGAGGGTGAAAAAAAAAGTAAATCAGAATCAGAATCAGAATCCGAAAGAGCTTTATTGCCAAGTGTGTTTGCACACACAAGGAATGTGTCTTGGTGTTAGGAGCTTCCAGGACAGAAACAATACAGTACAAACAGACAACAGTGCAAACAGAGACAACATATAATTAAGGTAATAAAGAACACTAATAATGAAGAGAATAGGCAATAATTAAGAATAACAATAGTAATCAAAAATAAAAATATACAGAAAGAAAAATATCCATAGACAGAACTGTGAATGTGCATGTGTCCTATGTACAGATGAAGGTAGTTATTTACAGATGTACAGTACCGGGGTGTGTTATGTGTTGTTCAGGTGGGATACGGCCTGGGAGAAAAAAATATTCTTGTGTCTGGCTGTTTTTGTGCTCAGTGATCTGTAGCGCCGGCCAGAGGGCAACAGTACAAAGAGAGCGTGAGCTGGGTGTGAGGGGTCCAGAGTGACTTTCTTAGCCCTTTTCCTCACTCTGGAGGTGTAAAGTTCTTGGAGGCTGGGCAGAGGGGCACCGATAATCCTCTCAGCAATCCTGACTGTCCGTTGTAGTCTTCTGATGTCTGTTTTGGTAGCTGATCCAAACCAAACAGTTATAGAAGAACATAGGACCGACTCGATGATGGCAGAGTAGAACTGTATCAGCAGCTCCTGAGGCAGGTTGAACTTCCTTAGCTGGCGGAGGAAATACAGCCTCTGCTGGGCCTTTTTCACGATAGAGTCAATGTGATTGTCCCACTTCAGGTCCTGAGAGATGGTGGTTCCCAGGAACCTGAATGACTCCACTGCAGTCACAGTGCTGTTCACGATGGTGAGTGGGGGGAGAGCAGGAGGGTTCCTTCTGAAGTCCACTATCATCTCCACAGTTTTGAGAGTGTTTAGCTCCAGGTTGTTAAGACTGCACCAGACAGCCAGCTGCTCAACCTCCTGTCTGTAAGCAGACTCGTCACCGTCCTTGATGAGGCCGATGACTGTAGTGTCATCTGCAAACTTCAGGAGCTTGACAGAGGGGTCCTTTGAAGTGCAGTCATTCGTGTAGAGGGAGAAGAGCAGTGGGGAGAGAACCCAAACCTGAGGGGCGCCAGTGCTGATGGTGAGAGTCCTGGATGTGAGTTTGCCCAGCCTCACTAGCTGCTGCCTGTCTGTCAGGAAGCTGGTGATCCACTGACAGATGGAGGTGGGCACAGAGAGTTGTGTCAGTTTGTCTGAGAGAAGGTCAGGCATTATGGTATTGAAGGCCGAGCTGAAGTCCACAAATAAGATCCTTGCGTAATTCCCAGGTTTGTCGAGGTGTTGCAGGATGTAATGCAGTCCCATATTGACAGCGTCATCCACAGACATGTTTGCTCTGTAGGCAAACTGAAGAGGATCCAGCAAGGGTCTAGTGATGTCCTTCAGGTAGGCCAGGACCAGTCTCTCAAGTGACTTCATGACCACAGACGTGAGAGCGACAGGTCTGTAGTCATTAAGTCCAGTGATTTTGGGCTTTTTGGGGACGGGAATGATGGTGGAGCGTTTGAAGCAGCAGGCAACTTCACACAGCTCCAGAGATCTGTTGAAGATCTGTGTAAAGATGGGGCCAGTTGGTCAGCACAGACTTTTAGACAGGCAGGTGAAATACCGTCTGGTCCTGAAGCTTTCCTAGATTTCTGTTTTCTGAAGACCCGGTTCACATCCTCTACACAGACTTTAAAAGCAGGTAGAGTGGTGGGGGAGGGAGGAAGTGGGGTTGCAGGGGAGGTAGGTGAATGTGTGAAGTGCAGATCAGAGCGGGTGCTGGGTGTCAATCTGGCCTTTTCAAATCGACAGTAAAACACATTGAGATCGTCAGCCAGTTATTGATTCTCCACAGACTGTGGGGGTGGTGTTTTGTACATGGTAATGTTCCTCAGACCAGTCCATACTGACGCCGGATCATTTGCTGAAAGTTCTTTCTTCGACTTCTCAGAGTAGTTCTTTTTAGCCACTCTGATCTCCTTTGTTAGTCTGTTCCTCGCCTGGTTATACAATATTTTATCCCCACTTCTGTAAGCGTCCTCTTTGGCCTGACAAAGCTGTTTGAGTTTCCCAGTAAACCACAGGAAACCAAATATTGAGAAAATCGCCTTTAAAGTTGTCCAAATAAAGTTCTTGGCAATGCATATTACTAATCAAAAATGAAGTTTTTATATATTTACGGTACAAAATATCTTCATGGTACATGATCTTTACTTAATATCCTAATGATTTTTGTCATAAAAGAAAAATCTATCATTTTGACCCATACAATGTATTTTTGGCTATTGCTACAAATATACCCCAGCGACTTAAGACTGGTTTTGTGGTCCAGGGTCACATATATTTTGTGCCTTATTCTGTGATAAAAATGGAAAAAAGTGTTTGTAGTATATATACTGATTGTACAATCATAACCATAAAATTGTCATTAGTAAAATATTTTATAAAAAATATTATACAAGACAAATTATTGGTTATTGTCCAGCAGTGTATTTTATTTCTTAGCCAATTAAAAGTAAAAAAAAATGTTTTTGTCAATTATACATACATAAATATTATAATAATTATTATTACTACATTTGACATTTCTGTCCCCCTCACTTCTGAAATGATTGCTACTCCTCTGCCCTGTAACATAACTGAATATAAAACTTTAACTACTTGTACATGCCGTGTTATCTTTATTTGGGCATCAAATATTTTGTGGCTCCACATGAATTTTATTCGGTGAGAAAGGGGACAATATGGCTCTTTTGACGTTGAAGGTTGCAGACCCCTGCACTAGACTAACATCTTTCATTGTTGCTTGACAACACCTCAAACATGAAAAAAATGTGGCGATCAAGTTAAAAGAAGTTCAACTTATTAAAAAAACGCATCTCTATACCTTGCATTTTTTTTCCATTCCACTGCCCATGACTCATCCCTGCTGAAAAAAAACAAACAAAAAAACAATAGAAACCATCCTAGAATTTGTAATGGTTTTACTGGTTATAATTGGAATTGTATTGGGTTTAATGCAAACGGTAATGGTCCCTGTTGGTTTCTGCTGATAATTTGTCACATTTTTATTGGTGGCTTGTTAGAACCAATAAATCCTAATGGAATATGTCCCAAAACATTTTAAAGGAACTTAAAAAAATTAAAAAATTTGGACCCACATTATAGTGTCCTTAACTACTATGTACTTGCATTTAAATGAATTATTTGATACAATGCACTTATTGTCTACTTACATGTTTTTACATATTTTATACGTTTTTATGTTGTACTTATATTTGAAAATACTGTACTGTAATTACATCTGTAATTAATTTCTGTAGTTACATCTATAATTACAGACCACTAAACCAGACCACCAAACTTGTACCTTACCCGTATCCCACCTCAATAGCAGCAAAAGTTTATCAATTCAACATGAACACAATAAGTGCATTTCACATTTCTTTATTAAGTACATAGTATTTAAAGATATACCTAATATGAGTGGGACCAAACATTTTACTGTCTTTTGTCTCATATTCTGTGTGAAGGGCCTCTAATCGATTATTTTGTACTGTCATCACTCTACAATCGTTGTCTGCACTATTTAGCAATGCTACAACACCATTGCTAAATCTACAATCTACTACCATACATTCTAAAACACCATAAACCAAGTATTTTAGTATTTTAGTACAATATACAGTCTGCATTACATTCCTGTATGGCTGTAAATTCCTTACTTATATTAAACCCAAAAATAAAAATGATGTCATCATTTACTTACCCTCAAGTAGTTCCAAATCTGTCTTTGTTCTGCCAAACACAAAGGAAGATATTTTGAAGAAAGTTTGTAACCAGGCTGTTTTGGGGCACCATTGACTTCCATAGTTGGAAAAAAAAATACTATGGAAGTCAATGGTGCCCCAGAACTGCTCTGTTTCCCACATTCTTCAGAATATCTTCCTTTGTGTTCAGCAGAACAAAGACATTCATACAGGTTTGGAACTACTTGAGGGTGAGTAAATGATGACAGAATTTTCATTTTTGGGTGAACTATCCCTTTAACATGAATGTGATACTTCATGCTTGAATTGCTCTTGAAATCCCTTCCCTACAGAATTTACCCATGTGTCAGGGGGCATGATTAATTGCATTTGTTTAATGCACTGTTTTTTTATTATCAGACACACTAAATTAACATGTTCATTTAACAGCCCTAAATACAAAAGAATACTTGATTTCAGTCCCTCTGTGTGGATAGGAATGTAAGGTGTAGGTGTGTGAGCAGAAAGACAAGGACGAGTGATTCAACCACAGTCAGAAATCTGATTACAGGACACAATATTCCACAGATACAAAGAGCCTCTTGGCCACAGGCTTGTCAGTCTCACCACACACTCTATTCAGCTCCATCGCCTCTGATTCAGATTTCATCTAGATACCCCCCCCCCCCCCCCCCCCCCCCCTTTAATTCAAGATGTTGTCAACAGGGTTTCCTGAAGCATTTTTCACCTTGAGACTGAAGAAGCAGTATGCGCCTATTGGCTTACATAAAATGTGCATTTGCACTTTCATTTTTGCATTTCAGGACATTAGTCCATAGGGGGGCAGAAAGCCATTAAAATGTATACACCTCATTAATGTAAAAGGTTATGTGGCGGGCATTAGTTTATTGTGTGATTTCTGACAGTGATTTCTCATCTTAATTTGCTGCGCTTACACTGTTGCAATCACAACCATGTCACCAATGACAACAGACAATTTAGAAGATGAGTCAAATATATAATTAGCGAGACCTATACGAGCTGATGATTAAATGCAAACAGCATGAATATTACATACATATTGGATACTCTAACATTACAAGATTAATTATGTGCTCATTAAAGACCTTATGCTAAGAGAAACAAGTGCACAGCCATCTCTAGAATTGTGTCTTTGAGCTTCTGTTTTTGCGGTAGCTCTGTAGCATCACTGTTGAAGAGTAATTAGCTGGTGAAGTGGTTTTACTTATTGTAGTGTTAACAAAGTTATTATGTGCATTGTAATGTTAACAGCGGATGTCATAACAAACGTCAGTAAACTGGAAAGATTTGAGGGCAAACGGTTCATTCATAAATTCATACGAATTACCTTAACGCTGTGGAAATACAAACAAAAACAGAAGACAATGAAGACAACATTGAAAAGGGGTGGAGCTACATGAGGTCTATACTAAGGGGCTGCTGAATGGTTGATGAACGCTAAGGTGTGCAACTGACCCTTTACAAAGACCCCCCCCCCCCCCCCCCCCCCCCTTTACTGTTGCTATATGACCGACAAGCCATGTCGCTCTCATGCCACATCATGTTTTCACGCAGTAAAAAGCAAAGAGAAAACTGACAACATGCCAACAGACAAGACAGAGCAGGCTACTTCTGGTATGAAACAAAGTTTTAGCTTCAAGCTATAAATACTGTTTTGTGGTTCTTTAATGCGTAGTTGTAACAGATTGCTGTAGCGCCTCAAGCGGCATGTGAACCGAACATCTTTTTATATTTACTAGTTAAAGCACTAAATAAACATGAATGAACATCAGAAAGTATTTTTATTTCAACTGCGTAAAGACGTCAATACACACCATTTTTCACGTTTAAGTCCACCGAATCTGCTCTGTCTGGTTTGTTTATTGGAGAAACAAAATCGGCCCTGGCATTTTTTGGTCCAGGCGGCCCACCACCACCACCACTTCTATATATATATATATGATATATGATATACACTACCAGTCAAAGGTTTTTGAACAGTACGATTTTTACTGTTATTTTGAAAAAGTCTCTTCTGCTCACTAAGCCTGCATTTATTTGATCCTAAATACAGCAGAAGCAGTAATATTGTGAAATATTTTTACTATTTAAAATAACTGTTTTCCATTTGAATATATTTTAAAATGTCATTTATTCCTGTGATTTCAAAGCTGAATTTTCAGCATCATTACTCCAGTCTTCAGTGTCACATGATCCCTCAGAAATCATTCAGATATTCTAATTTGCTCCTCAAAAAACATTTATTATTATTATTATTATGTTGAAGACAGCTGAATAGAATTTTTTTCAGGTTTCTTTGATGAATAGAAAGTTCAGAAGAACAGCATTTATCTGAAATAGAAATATTTTGTAACATTATAAATGTCTTTATCATCATTTTTACATAGCATCCTTGCTAAATAACAGTATTAATTTCTATAAATTCTATTTCTATAATTTGTTAAAAAAAAAAAAAATACTCAACTGTTTTAAATATTGATAATAATAATATGTAAAAATGTTTCTTGAACAGCAAATCAGCATATTATAATCATTTCTGAAGGATCATGGGACACAGAAGACTGGGGTAATGATGCTGAAAATTCATCTTTGATCACAGGAATAAATTACATTTTAAAATATATTCAAAAAGAAAGCAGTTATTTTATATAGTAAAAATATTGCACAATATACTGCTTTTGCTGTATTTAGGATCAAATAAATGCAGGCTTGGTGAGCAGAAGATAATTCTTTAAAAAACATTCAAAATCTTCGGCTATACTGTTCAAAAACTCTTGACTGGTAGTGTAGATATGTAGCTTATCATTGCATCTAGTTGTTTTGGATAAGAATAAAACGTCAGGTCTACAATATCGTGTCTTTTTTATTTAAATCTAGATTAATTCGCATTGGCCCATGGAAACCTCTATGAACATACTTGAATTGACTTGGCCAAAAAAACCATCCCAGTTGCCAAAAAAAAAAAAAACGTGACGCACCGTTCCCGCATTCCCGCCAGCTCGCGCCTCATGTTTGCGGCTGAATGCAGATGATCATAATTGATGGACAACTATGCCCGTGAAAAGACAGCAAAAAAAACAAAAAAACAAAAACAAAGATGAAAACGAAGCCTGCACGTCACTTTCAGGTAGGCTACATTCATAATCAAAGAAGTATTAAGATAATATATTTTTTTGTGTGGTTATAAAAACAGACCTAAGCCAACAACAGCCTTTAAAATGACTTAAAATGCATTATATAAAAACAATGAGGCAACCCTGCTGAAAAAAACACTAGAACCATCACAGAAAATTCTAACACCATCACAAATGAATCACAAATAAATCACAAATGCCATTACAAACCATCAACTTTTAACCATTAAAACCATAAAAAAATGGTTTTCTGTAGTGTGTTTCGGGACATAATCCATTAGGACCAATTACCAGTAGAGACCAGCAGGGTCCATTATGTTTCCATTAAAACCAATACAAGTTTCATTATAACCAGTGAAACCATTAAAAATGTTGTGATGGTGTCTATTGTTTTTTTCAACATTACATGTTATAAAAGCCTTCAAAGGAAGCCAAAGGCCTGGTCATTGCTGCTGTTACACTTACAGGACGATCATATCCTTGTTTAATAGGCTATTGACCAAACATTTAATTCAAATATCCACTTAATCTTTCATTTTTGGCCACCTTTTTGCTATAGATGACACAGCCTCTATAATTTCGACCTGGGATCTGTGTCTACGCCTGCCCTGCCGTAAGCTGAATCCCCGCTACATAGGTCCCTTCACCATCAAGAGGCAGATAAATGAGGTCACCTTCCTCCTCCAGCTCCCAGCACAGTATCGTATTCACCCTGCATTCCACGTTTCACTCCTCAAGCCCTTCTCTCCCTCTGTCCCAGGCACCGAGGAACCTGCAGCACCTCCTCCTCCTGAAGCCAAGCAGAACCCTCCATCTACCCTACCACTATCACCAAATAACTTTGCATAATACCATCAAGGTTCAATGCAGCTTAAAACAAGCTTACCTCTTTCCAGATGTTCGCAGAAAAAAAATGCATGATACATTTGTATTTCAGTGGATGTATACTGTGATGTTTTTATAGCAAAAAAAAAAAGTTACAGGGTAAATACAACATTTGAGGGCTGTAAATTAAAGTGGTGCTCTCTTACCTCCTTGTTCCATGTAGTTACAGGGTAAGTAGCTACAACAAATTGCTCTAAAACGATTGTTTATACAGTAGGTCATACATTATATTTCAGGTAATATATCAATAAACATGGTGACTGTTTTATTTAATTCAAATATTATTTGAAATTTGGGTTTTTAAATTAAAATCACACACAATATGACAACAGTAACAACACAGGCAAGAGATAATAAAAGATAAAAATGTATTACACCACTTCAGAAAAAGCAAAGCAACTCCATATTTATACAGCTTATACAGTTAAACCAAATTCTTTTGAAAAGTTTAAGAACAAAATTAAGATTTTGTTCAATTTGTTCATGTTTTTCACCCACAGACGAAGTTAAACTATTATGGCCAAACCATCATGTCAATAAACACACAGTAATAAACACTGAAAGTCAATATTAAACTATGTATTATAGCGAACTGACAGGATTTTACCGTCTTTCATTTTACCGTTGTGGTCCACGTCATCAAGCACCATTTTGACTACTTCAGTTCCCGGCTTTACTGCTCAATGTTATGAGAACATACTCGGACAAAACTCTCCAGTTTTAAAAGAGCACATTCCAGTCAGTTTCAAAAATCTCTCTCCTCTTCGCGTCAATTAGTTTTCTTGTATTTTTGACACATATTCCTGTCATGAGCATGTTTACTAAATAATTGTGTTATATAATCCATATACAAAATTATATAACAAACTTATTGAATAATACAATTTATTCTTGTCATCATACATTTCATCATATAGTGAAAGTGTAAGAAAAGTTGTGTTTTGTTCAGCTGCGAGGTTTCTCTGAATAAGCCGTATGTAGAGCTGGCTCCCGAGAGGTCTGTAGTCTGGGTCTGTATGAAAGTTTTTTTTGTGTTTGAACTGGTGAGAATGGTACACTTGGATGCTCAAAGATCTGGGGAGAGCGCGTTTGCTCTGAATAAATGCGGAAAGCCCTTATATGGAGATAATTTGGGCATGTTTTATGCAAATGACTAACCTCTTGCACGCGGCCACTCATTTAGAATTACTCCAAATTCACTAACATAAGAAGTAGGTAAGAACAAATGCATGTGCGTACGCACGTGTTGTGAATTAGGTGGAAAGTTTTCGTGAGAATTTCAAATGTGCGTATAAATACGAAAAACGTACGCAATTATTAGTGAATGAGACCCACTGTTCCTAACCCAGGACCGTCGGGTTACTTTTATTACTGATATCAACCCAAATTGGGTCAAATCAAGTCAGCTTCCAAACGCAACAGTCTCAACCGAGCGTTTGGATTGAAACAATAACCTAGCGCGTTTAAAATGTAGGCCTACACAGTGTATGTTTTTGCCAAATCGCTTGCAAATATAATATTGTTGTATAGCCTACATAACACATAATATTAGAATAGGTACCAGTTAGTTTCAAAATGCTTACAGTAAAAATTATTTGTAATTTTACAGGCTATTACGCCTTTATTCCCCAAACTTCACATATTATTCCCTTATACTTACACGGAGGTACAGAATAGGTACACTATAATTACAAAAAAGTTACACTGTAAATTCTGTTTACTTGCGCAGTACGTTGCGGGTTGTAATCTAAAGCATTACCGACAAATGTCTTGCAGACCAGTCATGTAGTTTATGAGACTGTCTTATTCAATCTCATCCCACCCAATGCACTCATGTTACCCAAACGCAGCCTAGCGTTAGCTAGTATTTATCTGTAAGTATAAAAAAGTCCCTCCCTGAGAGAAGTATTCAACCATGAAAAGTGCTGAGGGAAATCAATTAAGGAGGTCTAAAGGGGCCAGAGAGTTCAAGGTCTCCAGAGCTCACTAAAAAGGCGCTCCACCAACTCACTCACTCTGTTATAGTCTGATGCACTTCTGCACAAAGATACAAGGACGTTGTCAAATGTTCAAAACTATTGAGCATAAAAGGCAAAAATTTAATAATTTGTCATTGAAAGACTCCACAAACTTTACAAAACATTGTTTAATCACCCTCATGTTGTTTCTAATCCTATAACTTTCTTTTGTCTGTGGAACACACACAAAAAAAACTATTTTGAAAAATTGTCTCAGTCTTTCTTTTTATCAATACAATGAAATCAATGGAACTAAAACTGTTTGGCTACCAACATTATCCAAAATATATTTTGTGTTGTACAGAAGAAAGAAAGTTGTACAGTTTTAGAATGGCATAATGGCAAATAATGTGAGAATGTTAGTTTTTGACTTATCCATCACTGTAATATTAGAATTACTTGTGTATTCTGTAAAACAGATGTTGCTTCTGGTTCAGACCTGCACAGAAACGCACACAAACACCTCCCAAACAAAAGACAAGACAGAGACATAGAACAAAAAGGACGTAACACCCCCATACACAAAAGTAAACATGTGTCATGTTTATGAACAAGTTCTTGACAGAGAATCAGCAATAACATTATTTTTGCCCTTCTTATACTTGATGTCCAAGTTAAAATCTTGACAGATTAAAGCCCAACACATAAGCCTTTGTTTTTTGTTACAGAACTTTTGCAAAAATACAAGAGGGTTGTGATCAGTAAAAACTTCAGCAGGTTGTGAACTTGAACCAAACTTGAACTAAACTTCAAACTGTTGCAAAGCTAACAAGAGGGCGAGGGCTTCTTTCTCAGTGGTACTGTAGTTACACTGATGGCGATTGAACTTCTTAGAAAAAAAACACAAGGGGTGATCAATTCCATTTTCATCTTCTTGTAGCAGTACAGCACCTGCACCAGTACCACTAGCAGCAACCTCCAGTTTGAAAGGTTTGGAGAAGTCAGGGGTAGCCAAGACTGGGGCACTACATAACAAATTCTTTAATGAAATTGACACTGAGGAGACCAAACAAATGGAACAGCTTTTCGGAGGTTGTCAGTAAGATGTTTCACTACATCAGAAAAATTTCTACAGAAACTTCTGTAGTATCCTGCCATGCCCAGGAAGCGACAGAGTTCTCTTTGTCTGAAGTATGGGAAAATTTACGATGGCACTGACTTTGGCTTCTATCGGTCTTACGGTACCCTGGCCAGCATCTTTTCCTTAATATTTAACAGTATCATGACAGAATTCACATTTGGCGAGGTTCAGAGTTAAATTGGCTTCTTTGAATCTAGTGAATACTTCTAATGTTTTCAAATGACTACCCCAGGTTTCTGAATAACAAACAACATCGTCAAGATAGGCTTCACAATTTTTCACATTGGACAGTTCTTTACACATCAAACATTGAAACTTTGCTGGAGCATTTCGAAGGCCAAAAGCTAACACCTTATATTGTAAGAAAGCATCTGGAGTAGCGAATGCTGAAATTTCTGAGGCACGTTCTTTAAGTGGCACTTGCCAATAACCCTTGAGTAAATCTAATTTGGTTACAAACTTAGATCTTCCAATTCTGTCAACACAATGATGTCTGCTGCGAACACATGCACTGCACATACTTACAAACCTTTCATTTTGATTCAGCAAATCAGAATATCAAAAGAAATGAGTCTAGTTGGTTAGGGAGGTTGATATATATTAACAAAATCTAAATATAACAAACATTTTTAAAATAGGAAACAAACTAGACAAACAAGTTATGAAACAAGGCCCATTACTTAACATGAATTAATGCATTAAGTAATATTAACTAACAATAAGAAATACATTTGTTACACTGCATTAATAGGCTACGTTTTTAATCATTTTATGATTTTAATCAAACTTAAAAATAACTTTAAGAAAAAAGAAAAATAACCTAGATAAACAAGTCAACCTCACTAATGTGATATAGCAAAATTATTGGTATAGTTATACTGTTAGCATCCAACTCATGTATTCAACTCATTGAACTCCTGTGCCCAAACTTTTTGACAGGCTTTTGGCCCATCTTAATTATTCAAAAAGCTTTATTATAAAGACTAAATTAGTTTTGAGTGTGAGTACCACGTCCTGCCAACTAGATCATCACCAAACTTGAATTAATTAATATAAACTGTCATTGACCAGCATAAAAATTGATTCTGGTATAAGCTGTTCTTTTCAGGGAAAACAACCTCAATGATTTTGATAATGAGTTAGTATTTTTCTCATGCACTAGGAAAAGTCATCATAAGCTGCAGGCATATTGACCTTTTAGTCATGTAATTATCGGGACGAAAGGATGAACAGAATAAGTGCGGTGAGACAAAGTGCAGACAATTAATCCAAGATATTAAAAGCCCTGAAAGGCAAGTCACCAGCCGAGCCGCTTGATCTGCTAATGTGCAGTCGAAGGACAGAGTGACATTTGTGCCACAGATAAAGAGTTTCCAACAGTTCAATGTTTCCAAGAACATGCATTAGCTATGAGGAAAAAGATGTGTGCTGTGTACAGCATGCAACCTCAATAAATAGTTACAAATCTCTCTGTCTCTCTCTATCTCCATCTGTTCATCTGTGCATCTGTTTGTGTTCCCAACATAAATGCAGAGAGTAGACCTGGAGTGCTACCAGCGAATCACGAGGCTCCGTGCCTCGATGGAGAACATGACCAGTCACATGGCTCAACAGACAGAACAGAGAGAGAAAGGCAACCAGTCTGAGATAGAAACAGGTAGAAAAGAGGCAACATAGCAGGACTGGGAGAGAAGGAACCAGACCGAAGGAGATTAACAAGACAGTAAGTGGAAAGAAAAGAAAAAACAGTCAGAAGTGATGGTTGTCGTGGCAACATCGGCTGCCTGCAAAAAATGTGTTGATTTTTCCCGAACTTACACCCACACAGATTTTACACTGTTTAGGCTTTATTCACCTTGCTAATAATCCATGATGAATGGATGCTGGGATTTTATTTATTCAAAGAATGGACTTCCTTTTCTTCAAAAGAGGAGTGTTTACAATAGATGAGCACTAATGATTTGTCCTTGCAAGTCCACACTCCAGTCATCAAGTCTGTATTACATTCAGATATAATGCTGTTCTGTTTTATTTCTGTGTCTATGAATTGAATTTATCAGTTTGTTTGCTCAGGGTTCATTACGCTGACGTCAGCGGCGCTTGTAAAAGGCCGTGTAATTGAATGCAAACAAATAAGATATATGATTTCCTCTTTACAATTGCTTTAGCAAACAAGAGTAAATGAAACACAGGGTTTGGTGCTTTCGCCCCGACAGCCCATTATAAAACACTTCAGAGACAGTAAAGGCAGTAGGTGATGAGAGAACAGAGAGAAGAAGAGGCGACAGGGACACTAATGCATTTCTCAGACTGTGACATCACTGAGCTGTGAACACACACACACTCACACTCACACACACACACACACACACACACACACACACACACACACACACACACACACACAAAGGAATCGCTCAAATATAGTGATAATGATGTGCGCTTATGAAAGGCTAATTATAAAGACTAATAAATAAATAATTTCCCAGATATTAAATTCTAGCTTGCTTCATAAACCTGTGAAATACTTTATATCATAAACCCTGGAGCATTTCAGGACAATTTTAGGATTTTTATGAGACCGCTGGGTGGATGGGAGAGATCTCAGATAGAAATATAAACTTTAATCATGAATTATTGTTTTTTTATTTATGTTCTTGTTTAACATACTTAATTTGCACCACATTTTAAAAGGTGTATATTATTATATTTAATATATATATATATATACATATATATGTACACATATATTAGGGCTGTCAGTTTAGTGCGTTAACTTAATTAATTAGTTATGAAAAAAGAATGTGATTAAAATATATATTTAAAAAATGGAACTATGAAGCACAAGACATTGTGTGTATGTATATATATATATATACTGTATATATATATATATATATATATATATATATATATTGTGTGTGTGTGTGTGTGTGTGTGTGTGTATATATGTATATATATATATATATATATATATATATATATATATATATTAAAATGTAATTTATTGTTGCAACGATGAATTTTCAGCATCATTACTCCAGTCTTCAGTGTCACATGATCCTTCAGAAATCATTCAATATGCTGATTTGCTGATCAATGTTTAAAACAGCTGTGCTGCTTTCTGGAAACTGTGGTAAAATAAAATTAGGAATCTTTGATAAATAGAAAGTTCAAAAGAACAGTAAGTCACTTTCTATCAATTTAGTGCATCCTGAATGAAAGTCCATTGCCAAATGTTAGGTCTGAAAACATTTTTCTAAAGATATTTTGCAGACAAAAATGGCACATACCCGTCAAAATTGCAAGCCTGCCCTGGATCTAACTGTTTGTTGCAGAATGCTAAAGAAATCTAAAGAGGAAACAGTCAGTGGCTTCAAAAATATTTTTTAACTAAAAACAAAAAAAATCTAATTCTTTACATAACTGACAACATTTTTTTTTTTTAGATAGCTAAGATTTTGTAATATTTTTGATCTCTCTTATGCTCACCATTTATTTATTTGATCAAAAATACAATAAAAACAGTAATATTGTGAAATATTATTACAATTTAAAAGAACTGTTTTCTGTTTGAATATATTTTAAAATTTAATTTATTCCTATGATGGCAAAGAATTTTCAGCAACATTGCTCCAGTCTTCAGTGTCACACGATCCTTCAGAAACCATTCTGATATGCTGATTTGCTGCTCAATAAACATTTATTATTTACTTCTTAGAAAAACATTTACTCAACCCTAAATAGCACATTCATACAGTCTGACACACAACATATGGACATTATAAGAATATCACATCACACGGAGACTACAGCACGCTCAAAAATAAGTGTGAATGCAAATAACAGCCACACAGACATTATAGCAATGCAATTCTCAGATTTATACAGAGATATTACAGCCCGGCTCCCAAATCTGTTCTTAGTCAAGCATGCAGGGAGTGACTGGTGTGCATCCAGGGTGTATTTATCCTCTTACCCTATCTGCAGATGGGCACCCAGCGGTACAGCCGGGCGGGGAGCAGAGAGAGGGCTGGAGAGAGCGGTGCGCTGGGTAAATATTGCTCATATCAAATTAGCCCTGTACTGCAGAGGAGCCCGGCTGATGTGATGAGTTTGACTGGTGTGTGGAGATCTCTCATTCACTCATGCAAACATTTAGCTTGTGCTTTCTCTCTCCCTCTCTCTCCCTCTCTCTCCCCCTCTCTGTTGCTCTTTCACACCCACACGACAGAAGATCTGTTCACAACACAACGGACGAACATGTTCATGTCTCTGTCCCTAGCTAGCACACACAACTTGCTGAACTGGCCTCCAAAGGACAAAGGTGCCTGTAAAATGTTTAGCAATATTACTGTAATATGCTCTTAAAGATTTTTACAGATTTTATTGTGATCTTAAAGGGATTTTTCTCCAGGATGTAATTAATTCCCATCGGTGTCGGTGGTGAAGTGAGACTTTAGTCTGGGATCTGTTGGCAAGCGTTCAGAGACAGCAGCTGGTTTGCTGGCCCACACGGCTCCTGCTGCCCTGGGCCAGTGCTTTTGATTCCACACACGTCTCTGTCACTGAGAGTTAATTAAGCAACAATTAAGCACCTCTCCAACCGACGATGCTAATTGTTATCATTTATAAATTCAGCTGAGAATCTGAATAAAAGACTAAATGAGAATTTTCATCTGAAGACAAAAATGAGCTAATAAAAGTACCAAACCACTGATGCATGTCGACGAACACTTTCAAACTGCAATTTCTAATGTTTACTTCAAAACCTTCCTCTGCTGTATGCATAATTTAACAATTAGTATAAATATTACCCATGCAATTTTCATAAAAACAAGAAGAGCTACTTTTCAACATGTTCTCATTACATTGATCATAATTATCTTTGCAACACATCATCGTTCAGTTGTCATAACAAAGAAATGATGGTAATAATCACAATTCGGGAGCTGAACGTGAGGCACTGGATGTTATTTCTATATACTGTGTTTTATATATTCTTGTCACATTGCACAGAATTTAAGTTAACTGTTATTATGTTAATATGATGAGTGTCTTTTGTATTCAAACTTGTTGTAATAACCGGAAAGTTTTAACTCAAAAACACAGAAAGCTGACAATGTGTATTAATTGGACAGTTTATGAACAATAGTAATATTTTTGTGTTTTCCCATTAAAAAGGGTCTGTTCCCATTTAAAGTAGATTATATGGTGGGATTATAAACTATAACAAAATAAAAAAATAAATGTGGCCAAAAATGAATATTATTTTTTTCCATGACTTATTAATTTGGCGATGTTTTATTCATTCATTCCATCATTTTAGTTAAATCGTTTTAAACCATATTGTACTAATTTGTTTCCTCATTTTCCCCCCATGATTCAATTAAAACATGTGCTTCATAGTTACTTTTTTAAACAAAAGTATTTCAGCATTGGTAATGCTACTTAGTCGAATTCATATTAGCTCATGCAGTGCTGCATTCTAAATCCAGAGCTGTAATTTTTGTCGTCAATTGGAATTGCAAAAATTATGACTGTTAGCACACAGGTTTCTCAAACACTTCTACTGCCCCTTCTGTCCCTGTCCTGTATTTTTGGACAAAATCAAGTCTCATTCCACAGTCACAGCTTTAGCAAAGCCAGAAGTTGACATGTCACGAGTGCTCAAAACAAACAGAGTGCTGCTTTTTATAGCTCTTTTTCGAGTGTGGCTGAGGACAGGACAGACACCTTTAATTGGATTGAAAAACTCTGATCCAGGATCAGACTGTTTCCTCTGTGCAAGTTTAATGGAATTGGTTTGAGCTCAAAAGTGGTTTGTTGCATGAAAGAATTTGAAACAATGAGACATTCAAAATCACCTCATCCAAGGGTCATGTCCACATGTTCCCTCAAAGGACTGCAACTTTAAACACTGTACTATATGCTTCTGAGAAAAAAGGAAAAGTGGCATTTCATGTCGTGGTGACCTACTAGGTCAGTAGCGTGTATATGGCTGTTGAATCACGGTTGTTTTTACTTCTTACCTTATGTTAATATTTCTAATAATATTTCTCCTGGAGTGCCTCACAGTGGACAGCAACATGGTTAAGGAGTTGTTTGCTGATTATTCCCCTCGCATAGAAATAAATATAAAAATATAATTTTTAAATAAAAATGACCCATATATCAATAGTAGTATTATTATTAGCATATCATTCTTATAGTATTAGTATTATTCTGCTTTGGATATTATATATATATATATATATATATATTTGTTTTGTTTTTTAAATAAAATTATGCATATGCATCTATATATTCTTATCCTGCTTTCTCACCCACTAAACCTGTTAACTCTCAGCATCCTGCTCTTATTTTATTGCTTTTTCCCCTATCACATATTTAGGCATTATTTCAAAGTTTAAATGCTCATCATGTTCATCATGAAAATGGTACTTTAAAACCTTTTAGCGGACTCCTCCCCCTAGTAGGCAGTGTCAGATGTGACATTACAAAATTTTCTACAGTATGTTATATTCAAAACCTTTTTTCTAATCTAAAGGTCTGAGTCTCAAGGTTACGTATTTGGTGACTGTTTTGTGTTAGAAATAATATTGTGACAAAAACATATTAATCGGTGACAGGAAAATGCATCAAAAAATAATAATAATGGAGTTTCTCACAGGAACCTACATTTTTGTGATATCAACTTCCAATTTGGAACATAACTTAGACATATGGCTTGGAATTTATAGCAATTTTAGAATTCAAAATATATTGTAAAACATTTATTTTATATAAAATTTTAATGTTTAGTGCAGTACATTCTCTTTACAGTGACCTTAAATGCCTATAACTGACAGTTATGACAGTTAAGCAGTTAACAGTATAATTTTGTTTTGTCTACTCTTCCATTTTAAAATCAGGTTAGAAGAAAGTAACTTTTAATAAAGGCTCTGTTCTTAAACAGTATGAATTGAACTATTTAATTAACTTCCTTTCAACACCGTACCATCTCAAAGCGCTCATTTTGTACATAAAAAGTCAGTACATAAGAAACTCCTGGGACCGACCTCCTGTAAATCTCTCTTTTGCTGCACTGCTGGTACTCTCAAGAGCAACGTGATAAACTCAGCTTGATGTGGCTCTGGTAATCTGGGCCCTTTCAGGGAGTTCACATGCTCCCTCAACACACTCTCAAGCTGCTGCTGCAACCCGAGGAACACGAGGGTATATTTACGTCAGTAATGGAAAGGTCCTATGCTTTGTGTATGTTTAGTTTGAGAGCATGTTGCTTCATATGGCCATCACTGGATTCATAACTTTTGAAATAATGGTTAGAGTTGAAGGGATGGGCTGAGGTATTTCACTGAAAGTGTGGAAATATTAATGTACCCATGCGTCTAAAGCCAAATGGATATGCTCTCCAGAGCTTCTTGGGAAATAATACAGCAGCTATTGAAAGAAAATCATCAACATTTCATGGAAAGGGACAACAGGAGTGTTTCTTGGTATGCGTGTTTCTGTGCACACAGCACACTGTGAAAAGCAAAGGCTTCCTGGGAAAACATGGTACATTTCCAAAAAGACTGGTATGAGGTGTTACTACAGTTACCAGGTCTGATGAAATAACAAACATAATATCTATCTAAAGAGTAATGTAAGGAAAAACAGAGTAATCTACTCTATAGATGTGGCTGTTTCTATTGGCATTGTTTCTAATGGTATTGTCAAGATCAATAGCGCTAAACATGCTTTACATAACATTTCATGACAGATCATATTATATGTAGCATTATACACTGTGGTATTATGATAGTTGAGGTGGCTTTGACAAGCTTTGTTCTTCAATGCGGCACATAATTCTCTTCGAAGAGATTTAGAGAGCATCCAAAAAATTATGTAACATAAGTATGACTGTGTCTTACATAAGACATTGACAGAGGACAGATGGATTTTGGGGCAATTTTAATTTCACTACAAACACTGGGTGAACAACATCAAACAAGAAGATAAAATAATGTTTATCATCCCACACACAGCAGACTTTATTCCCGTCTCGACAGCCAGAGGCGCTTTCTACAAACAGGGTACAAAATAGGGCCCGAATATCTATTTTTCTTAAAAGCAGTCAGTGAAATGATGTGCTTAGCCTTCAGAAAATGTTAATCGACCTCAAGAGGTCAAACTAAATATTATGAGCTGTTTTATTTTCTACTCATTTTATATGTGGTTTGCATTTCATATGAGCATTTTAATGACAATTTGGGACACACTGAAATGCAGTTTAAAACCCTGGGGCCTCATTTATTAAACATACGTGTAGAATGATCTTAAATCTCAACACACAATAATTCCCTACACTCTTAAAAATAAAGGTGCTTCACGATGCCATAGAAGACTCTCCAGACACTTGAAGACAGTCTCCTGCCAGGTGAGGCTGGAAGTGTCTGGGAGCTTCAAGGGGTGATGGGCTGTGATCCCGAGCCGGAACAAGATCTTGAGGGCTCGATCCTCTAGCGAGCTGGAGAGGGCGAATGGCACGAATTCCCTCACAAAGTCCAGCGGGTCGTGGATTGCATAAGCCCAATTAATAAATGAAGCCACCTCCATATCGGTGTGGTCCGCTTACGTCTTCGGTCTTGGTCTTCTGTTATTGGTCTGATCTTCTGTAACGGAACTGCCAGACACAAAGGTAAGTGTAGAAGAGGTAGAGTTTATTACAGGATTAGGTGAGACAACAGTGGTGAGAGTCTTTGCGTGAGGTAAGTGGCTTTCTAGATGAATAGTGGATAGTGCGCTGGGATTCTGATTGTGTCTCTGTCCTTTGGCAGGTTCGTGGCGGATAGGAATCCTGGAGAGCCTGCGAGTCTCTAGAGTCCACAGATGAACAGATATCTGGTGATGAGAGGGAAGACAGAGGGTGAGTATCATCAGGTAAGTAACACCGGTTAGTATACTCAGCAAGCATTCCGCTGTAGAGTGAAGGTCCGTGTAGTATCCACAGGGATCAACGTCATGGCAGCTTAGTGACTTTAAGATCAGACAGTGGTGCAGGATGAGGAGTGAGCTTATATCCCGGTGCTAATGACTGTGGTGATGAGGAGCAGGTGTGCATGATCATTAATCAGGTGCAGGTGAAGGTGATCAGTGATGGAGGAATACGGGCCATTCTGTGACACCTACATTTGTTATTGTATTTCTGATGTTATCTAATTTATCAGTGAAGAAATTCAGAAAGTCATTACAATTAAACTGTGAGGGAATATTTAGATCGGGTGATGTCTGGTTATTTGTTAATCTAGCCACTGTGCTAATTAAAAACCTTGGATTATTTTGGTTATTATCTATGAGTTTGCGGATATGCTCGGTCCTGGCAGCTTTTAGAGCCTGTCTATAGCTGGACATACTGATTTTCCACGCAATTCTAAAAACTTCCAAGTTAATTTTTCTCCATTTGCGCTAAAGATTACGAGTTTCTTTCTTGAGAGAATGGGTATAACTGTTGTACCATGGCGCAGCACATTTTTTCTCTAACCTTTTTTAATTTGATGGGGGCAACAGTTTCTAATTAGAGAAGATAGTGCCCATGTTGCTAGTCACTTTGTCTAGTTAATTTGTATTTATGCGTACACAGAGCAGTTGAGATAAATCAGGCAGGTTATTTGTGAATCTGTCTTTAGTGGCTGGAACAATAGTTCTGCCTGAACGATAACGCGGAGCCATATAGTTAATATCAGTAATACGCAGCATGCAACAATAATTCCCTACACTCTTAAAAATAAAGGTGCTTCACGATGCCATAGAAGACTATTTTTTTTGTCTAAATGGTTCCATAAAAAAAAAAAAAATAACATCTGAAGAACCTTTTTGTTTCACAAAAAGTTATTTGTGGCGAAAGAAGGTTCTTCAGATTATATAAATGTAAGAAAGAGATGGTTATTTAAAGAACCTTTGACTGAATGGTTCTTTGTGGGAAAAAATGGTTCTTCTATTTATTTTTTGGCATATGTTCATGAGTATATGAGTGCAAAAAGTTTGTACTCATGCACACATTTTCATGTCAGTTTTTGCCTTTATAAATCCTGATTTGTTCCTCATTTTTGACATAAAATAACATCCATGGAATTTAGGATCAAATTTAAAAAAATGAATAAATGAGGCCCCTGATTTGAGTGACCCCCCCCCCCCCCCCCATTTAAAATTAAATAAATAAACATCAAATAAATGTTAAAACTGAAAAGACAAATTGTATAAAATTAAAACATTAATAACAATAAATTAAATAAAAACATACACCATAAGGTTACCAGGGTTACAATTTTAGACCACATTATTCTGTCATGCAGTATAGATTAGTTTCGGAACAAATGATAGTTTGCATTTATCTGTAAATTATATTTTCTGTATACATATGATAAATTGAATGGTTGAGGTTGATGAATGTGACAATTGAGAAAACATAATGAGATTTTGTGTGTGTGTGTGTGTGTGTGTGTGTGTGTGTGTGTGTGTGTGTGTGTGTGTGTGTGTGTGTGTGTGTGTCCAGAGATGATTTGTTTTTCTTCAATTAAAAATGTGACATTTTAAGCAGATTTATTTCTATAGCGCAAAATAAAAACCACATTAAAGTTTATGCTATGCTTGCACTGTACTCAAAAAAAGGGATAAATGAGAAAAGGACATTTTTATTACACTAAAATGAGAAAGAACATGGACTTATGTAAGCAGGAGATCACTAATGCACTCATAGCATTTGTCTTTGCGTGTGTGTGTAAATGGATGGATGGATGGAGCACATGACACCCATATTTAGATGCCTTATCATCCTTTGAGACTCTTCCAACTGAAGAACTATATTCAATTCAATTCAAGTTTATTTGTATAGCGCTTTTTACGATACAATCGTTGCAAAGCAGCTTTACAGGAAATTAAGTATCTACAATATATCTATATATTGTAGAAACTTAATATATTTTTATCTTATGGCAAAATTTGGTAATTCTGTATGTTGTCTGAGGGTTGGCATCCTCTGAGGTCCTCTGAGGTGTTGGCATCATCTCTTCTCAGGTGTTTGGTCATCTCAGATCATTTAAGGGTTGGATCCAGACTGAAGCTTGTGTAATTCCTAGTAACCACGGGATGTTAATCCCGTGGCAGAAACAGAGAAACAAATAGAGACATAATTAATGTAGCTGTTGTTCCATCCAAACAAAAATTATTTGTTCAACCAGAGCTAAAGAATAATAATGTGCGTTTGATCAGATATAACTGCAGTACAAGATTATAAGATGCATTATATGTATGCATTATATGAATGCTTGGCTAAAGAGATGGGTCTTTAATCTAGATTTAAACAGAGAGAGTGTGTTTGAACCCCGAACATTATCAGAAAGGCTATTCCAGAGTTTGGGAGCCAAATATGAAAAAGCTCAACCTCCTTTAGTGGACTTTGCTATCCTAGATACTACCAAGAGTCCAGAGTTTGCGACCTTGGGGAGCGAGTTGGATTGTAGCCTGATAGAAGACTAGTTAGGCACGCAGGAGCTAAACCATTTAGGGCCTTATAGGTAAGTAATAATATTTTGTAACTGATACGGAACTTAATATGTAGCCAGTGCAGAGACTGTAAAATTGGTGGTAATATGATCATATTTTCTTGACCTGGTAAGGACTCTAGCTGTTGCATTTTGTACTATATGTAGCTTGTTTATTGAAGATGCAGGACAACCACCTAGCAGTACATTACAATAGTCCAGTCTAGAGGTCATGAATAGCTTTTCTGCATCAGAAACAGAATGTTTCTAAGATGGAAGAATGCTGTTTTTAACATTGGAAATATGATTTTCAAAAGACAAGTTGCTGTCTAGTATAACACCCAGATTTTTGACTGTAGAGGAAGTAGCAGGATATCCGTCTAGTTGCAAATTGTAATCCAAGAGATTCTGTGTACTGTTTTATGGTCCAAAAAGTAACATCTCTATCTTATCTGAATTTAATAGGAGAAAATTATTGGTCATCCAATCTTTTACATTTTTAACACACTCTGTTAGCTTAGATAATTTAGAATTTAATCTGGTCTTGTTGAGATATATAGTTGAGTATCATCAGCATTACAATGGAAACTAATCCCGTATTTTCTAATAATATTACCAAGGGGGCAACATGTATATTGAAAATAGCAGAGGACCTTGGACAGATCCTTGTGGTACTCCATACTTTACTGGTGATAATTGAGATGACTCCCCTTTTAAATAAACAAAGTGGAAGCGATCGGACAGGTAGGATCTAAACTATCTTAAAGCCTGCCCTTGAATACCCGTATAGTTTTGTAATCGATCTATGAGTATGTCAAGATCTATAGTGTTGAACGCAGCACTAAGATCAAGTAAAATTAGCAATGAGATGCAGCCTTGGTCTGATGCAAGAAGCAAGTCATTTGTAATCTTAAGTGCAGTTTCTGTGCAATGGTGGGGCCTGAAACCTGACTGAAATCCCGAGATAATGTTTTTTCAAGAATGAGCACAATTGAGCAGACAACTTTTTCTAAAATTTTAGACATAAACGGAAGATTTGAGATGGGTCTGTAATTTGCCAGTTCACTAGGATCTAGTTGTGGTTTCTTAATAAGAGGCTTAATAACCGCCAGCTTGAATGGTTTTGGGACGTGACCTAAAGATAACGATGAGTTAATAATATTGAGAAGCGGTTCTTCTGCTACAGGTGACAACTCTTTCAGTAATTTAGTGGGTACAGGATCTAATAGGCATGTTGTTGGTTTAGATGCAGTGATAAGTTTATTTAGCTCTTCCCGTCCTATAGTTGTAAAGCACTGCAGTTTTTCTTTGGGTGCGATGAATGAAGCTGAAGTACTAGATGCCGTAGAACCTACTGTAACGGAACTGCCAGACACAAAGGTAAGTGTAGAAGAGGTAGAGTTTATTACAGGATTAGGTGAGACAACAGTGGTGAGAGTCTTTGCGTGAGGTAAGTGGCTTTCTAGATGAATAGTGGATAGTGCGCTGGGATTCTGATTGTGTCTCTGTCCTTTGGCAGGTTCGTGGCGGATAGGAATCCTGGAGAGCCTGCGAGTCTCTAGAGTCCACAGATGAACAGATATCTGGTGATGAGAGGGAAGACAGAGGGTGAGTATCATCAGGTAAGTAACACCGGTTAGTATACTCAGCTAGCATTCCGCTGTAGAGTGAAGGTCCGTGTAGTATCCACAGGGATCAACGTCATGGCAGCTTAGTGACTTTAAGATCAGACAGTGGTGCAGGATGAGGAGTGAGCTTATATCCCGGTGCTAATGACTGTGGTGATGAGGAGCAGGTGTGCATGATCATTAATCAGGTGCAGGTGAAGGTGATCAGTGATGGAGGAATACGGGCCATTCTGTGACAGTACCTCCCCCTCCCGGACGGCGCGTCCCGCGACGTAATAACAAAACCTGGGAGGGGGGGTGGGCACCCTGGATGTCGGTGGGACATGGACACAGGGAAGGCATCCAGGGCAGGGATTCAGGGATGGCGGGACAGGTTCAGGAGGCCATGGCATCCGGGGCTTCGGGAGGCCATGGCATCCGGGGCTTCGGGAGGCCAAGGATGGCGGAGGAGGCCATGGCGGAAGGCCATGGCGGATCCTGGGGCTTCGCGGATCCGGGGCTTCGGGTGGCCATGGCGGAACTGGAGGCTTCGGGAGGCCATGGCGGAACTGGAGGCTTCGGGAGGCCATGGCGGAACTGGAGGCTTCGGGAGGCCATGGCGGAACTGGAGGCTTCGGGAGGCCATGGCGGAACTGGAGGCTTCGGGAGGCCATGGCGGAACTGGAGGCTTCGGGAGGCCATGGCGGAACTGGAGGCTTCGGGAGGCCATGGCGGAACTGGAGGCTTCGCTTCGGGAGGCCATGGCGGAACTGGAGGCTTCGGGAGGCCATGGCGGAACTGGAGGCTTCGGGAGGCCATGGCGGAACTGGAGGCTTCGGGAGGCCATGGCGGAACTGGAGGCTTCGGGAGGCCATGGCGGAACTGGAGGCTTCGGGAGGCCATGGCGGAACTGGAGGCTTCGGGAGGCCATGGCGGAACTGGAGGCTTCGGGAGGCCATGGCGGAACTGGAGGCTTCGGGAGGCCATGGCGGAACTGGAGGCTTCGGGAGGCCATGGCGGAACTGGAGGCTTCGGGAGGCCATGGCGGAACTGGAGGCTTCGGGAGGCCATGGCGGAACTGGAGGCTTCGGGAGGCCATGGCGGAACTGGAGGCTTCGGGAGGCCATGGCGGAACTGGAGGCTTCGGGAGGCCATGGCGGAACTGGAGGCTTCGGGAGGCCATGGCGGAACTGGAGGCTTCGGGAGGCCATGGCGGAACTGGAGGCTTCGGGAGGCCATGGCGGAACTGGAGGCTTCGGGAGGCCATGGCGGAACTGGAGGCTTCGGGAGGCCATGGCGGAACTGGAGGCTTCGGGAGGCCATGGCGGAACTGGAGGCTTCGGGAGGCCATGGCGGAACTGGAGGCTTCGGGAGGCCATGGCGGAACTGGAGGCTTCGGGAGGCCATGGCGGAACTGGAGGCTTCGGGAGGCCATGGCGGAACTGGAGGCTTCGGGAGGCCATGGCGGAACTGGAGGCTTCGGGAGGCCATGGCGGAACTGGAGGCTTCGGGAGGCCATGGCCTATTTCTTTTGTACGGCCATGGTGGGTCATGGATCTCCGTGGCCTTGGCTCTGGGCCCGGCCACCCAGGCAGAGGATATATAGCCCCCCCCCAAAATTTTCATGGGGAAGCTCCCCTCTGGTGGGCATACTGGAGGAGCGGGCACTAGGGGGCGCTCTGGAGGAGCGGGCATCAGGGGACGCTCTTGCAGCATGGATTCAAGACGGCTGGGCGGAACCAGCGGGACTTCAGGACGGCTGGGCGGAACCAGCGGGATTTCAGGACGGCTCTTGCGTGGAGCAGCCACTGGAGGGCACATGCGTGGAGCTGCCACTGGAGGGCACATGCGTGGAGCTGCCACTGGAGGGCACTGGCGTGGAGCTGCCACTGGAGGGCACTGGCGTGGAGCTGCCACTGGAGAGCTGGACGGAACCAGCAGGGGCTCAGGAGAGCTGGACGGAACCAGCAGGGGCTCAGGAGAGCTGGACGGAACCAGCAGGGGCTCAGGAGAACTCTTCGCCGTGGCCGGCAGCATCATCGTCACCACGAGTGGCGGAACCATCATCGCCACCTCAGGCGGCAGAACTATCATCGCCGTGACCGGCGGAACCATCATCGTCGCTTCGGGCAGAACTCCGACTCGGGATCAGAGACTCTCCAGACACTTGAAGACAGTCTCCTGCCAGGTGAGGCTGGAAGTGTCTGGGAGCTTCAAGGGGTGATGGGCTGTGATCCCGAGCCGGAACAAGATCTTGAGGGCTCGATCCTCTAGCGAGCTGGAGAGGGCGAATGGCACGAATTCCCTCACAAAGTCCAGCGGGTCGTGGATTGCATAAGCCCAATTAATAAATGAAGCCACCTCCATATCGGTGTGGTCCGCTTACGTCTTCGGTCTTGGTCTTCTGTTATTGGTCTGATCTTCTGTAACGGAACTGCCAGACACAAAGGTAAGTGTAGAAGAGGTAGAGTTTATTACAGGATTAGGTGAGACAACAGTGGTGAGAGTCTTTGCGTGAGGTAAGTGGCTTTCTAGATGAATAGTGGATAGTGCGCTGGGATTCTGATTGTGTCTCTGTCCTTTGGCAGGTTCGTGGCGGATAGGAATCCTGGAGAGCCTGCGAGTCTCTAGAGTCCACAGATGAACAGATATCTGGTGATGAGAGGGAAGACAGAGGGTGAGTATCATCAGGTAAGTAACACCGGTTAGTATACTCAGCTAGCATTCCACTGTAGAGTGAAGGTCCGTGTAGTATCCACAGGGATCAACGTCATGGCAGCTTAGTGACTTTAAGATCAGACAGTGGTGCAGGATGAGGAGTGAGCTTATATCCCGGTGCTAATGACTGTGGTGATGAGGAGCAGGTGTGCATGATCATTAATCAGGTGCAGGTGAAGGTGATCAGTGATGGAGGAATACGGGCCATTCTGTGACACCTACATTTGTTATTGTATTTCTGATGTTATCTAATTTATCAGTGAAGAAATTCAGAAAGTCATTACAATTAAACTGTGAGGGAATATTTAGATCGGGTGATGTCTGGTTATTTGTTAATCTAGCCACTCTGCTAATTAAAAACCTTGGATTATTTTGGTTATTATCTATGAGTTTGCGGATATGCTCGGTCCTGGCAGCTTTTAGAGCCTGTCTATAGCTGGACATACTGATTTTCCACGCAATTCTAAAAACTTCCAAGTTAATTTTTCTCCATTTGCGCTAAAGATTACGAGTTTCTTTCTTGAGAGAATGGGTATAACTGTTGTACCATGGCGCAGCACATTTTTTCTCTAACCTTTTTTAATTTGATGGGGGCAACAGTTTCTAATTAGAGAAGATAGTGCCCATGTTGCTAGTCACTTTGTCTAGTTAATTTGTATTTATGCGTACACAGAGCAGTTGAGATAAATCAGGCAGGTTATTTGTGAATCTGTCTTTATTGGCTGGAACAATAGTTCTGCCTGAACGATAACGCGGAGCCATATAGTTAATATCAGTAATACGCAGCATGCATGATACAAGGAAATGGTCAATAACATCATCACTTTGAGGTACGACATCTATATCAGTAAGATCAATTCCTTGCGATATAATTAAATCTAGCGTATGATTAAAACGAGTGGGCCCGGTGACGTTTTGCTTGACTTCAAAAGAGTTTATTAGGTCAGTAAATGCAAGTCCTAACGCATCATTTGTATCATCAACGTGAATGTTAAAATATCCGACAATTAGCGCTTTATCAACATTAACCAATAGGTCTGAGAGGAAATCTTCAAATCCTTTTAAAAAAATCTGTATATGGCCCTGGCGGTCTATTCACAGTAGCCAGAGCAAGAGATAGGACAGATTTCTTTTGCATATCTGACAGTGTAATATTAAGCAGAAGTATTTAGAATGAGTTAAACCTGTATCCTGTTTTCTGAGTAACATTGAGAATATCACTATATATTTTTGCGACACTGCCGCCACGACCAGTCTGATGGGGCTCATGCTTATAACAGTAGCTTGGTGGAGTAGACTCATTTAGACCAATATAATCATTAAGCCAGGTTTCAGATCTGTGATCATTTCATTTACAGTTACTGCTTTGGGTGTGAGTAGGGATGGGTATCGTTAAGGTTTTAACGGTATTACTACTCTTACCGATACCGCTTATCGATCCGGTACTTTAACGGTATTCTTATCGGTACTTTTTGATATATATATACAGTATATATACAGTATATATATATATATATGACAGATTAGTAGCTGAATTAACATTGCTTTATATTCTGAAATACAAAATAAATATTTAATTAAATGAATATAAAACATCAATTTGTAAATGCACCAGTGTGCAGGCATTTTTAGTGTTTTATATACATAAGATAAGATACAGTAAGAACATGAACAAAGAAACAAAGTAAAAAAAAAACTGACAAATACAATAAAACAAATATACAAATGAAATGAAATAAACAGTGCTTTCATTTTTCAATGAAGGTAACATGAATGTTCAAGTAATATTTACAAAATAAATCTAAAAGTAATCAAATGTAAATGAACACTGCATAGTTTTCACTGAATGTACTGATAGATTAATGCTTATTAAAGCTATACCGTTATTCAGATTAAGAGCTGTGAGTGATTTTCTCTTTGCATTTTGTTCTTTGATTAACATTGATGGTCCCAGCGCCAGTCTGTCACTTTAAGATAATATATTGACACACATCGGATTTTCTCCCAACTGTTCTGGTCCACTTAAGACATAAACGGTGTTTAAGTGAATACTCTCGTAGCCGGCCATTTTGACATATTTTGTGTGTATTTGATCGTTTGGACGCCCGAAGCTCAAACTGTAATTTGCCTGTCTGTTTTGGAGCGCTCTCCTCCGCTGCGCAGGCACGCACGCACACACACACACACACACACACACACACACACACACACACATATATATTTCAGCCTGGGAAACAACGTCTCTTGTGCGGATGTTTCAACGTTTTAATATCAAACATGTCCCGCAATTTAGCAACAGTAAAGACAGCATTTTACAACAATCACCGATTGAGCTGATTCTGACGTTAAGTTTTGGTTAAGGAGGAACGAATGCGCACCGCTGTAAAGGATGGAAGTTGTGCTAGAAGAAACGCGGCTATAATCATTAGAAGCCAAAATCGAAATAAAAAAATAAACTTAGCTTAATATAACAGCCACAGGCCTAAAGCGTAAGCAGATGTTTGAATAGTTAGTTATCTCATCATAATTAAACAGGGCTTTCATGTTGCGCGTGCTGAAGCTCCTCTGCATGAGCGCGATCTCGCTTCTGAATTACGAATAGCAAAGATGTATAATAGACAAATGTTTGAATATTATTGCACATAAAAACAGCTGGCAACTCTGGTGAGAGAAAATGAGCTAATTAATGTGTATATATATATATATATAGCAACAATGAATCATGTATGTGTTTTTCCTTAATTTCTCCAGTACTGACAGCAGAACCGATAACGTCAGAGCTTATCGATACTCTGGTCTTTCATAATTTAGCCCCGAGACCGATTTAATACCGAGTTTCGGTACCCATCCCTAGACACGCCTCCCCAACATCTCGTTTTTTTCCGAGGAGGAGCCGATGCAGGTCGGGAGAGAATGGTTGACTGTAAGAGAGCAGCTTTATCGCCTGGACAACCAACTTTGTTTCTACTGCGGGGAAGCAGGTCAAGTGGCAGCGTCGTGCCAGTTTCATGCATGGTCATTTCCGTTCCTGGGATTTATCCTCTCTCCCGAGGGTATCCGAATGGATCCTGCCAAAGTAAAAGCAGTTGCTGATTGGCCCACCCCAGATAGTTGTAGAGCGGTCCAGCGATTTCTGGGGTTTGCCAATTTTTACAGGCGGTTCATTCGGAACTTTAGTCAGGTCGCCCTTCCTCTGACTGATCTCACCTCCACTAGGACACGTTGCGGTTGGTCATCGCAGGCTCAGACTGCATTCGAAAATCTTAAGAGTCGCTTTGTTTCGGCTCCCATTTTAACCACACCAGACCCGTCTCGTCAGTTCATTGTGGAGGTGGATGCATCAGAGGTGGGGGTTGGGGCTATTTTATCCCAAAGATCACCCTCGGACGAGAGAATACATCCCTGCACCTTCTTTTCTCATCGTTTAACCCCCCCGGAATGGAATTACGACATCGGTAATAGGGAGTTACTTGCTGTCAAGCTGGCACTGGATGAGTGGCGTCACTGGTTAGAGGGCACGGGGGTTCCTTTTATCGTTTGGACTGACCACAAAAACCTTGAATACATCCGCACCGCTAAGAGACTAAATTCTCAGCAGGCTCGCTGGGCATTGTTTTTCGGGCGGTTTAGGTTTACCATCTCTTACCGCTCGGGGTCCAAGAATGGTAAACCCGATGCATTGTCGCGGATCTTTGAGACTGAGGCTAGTCCCACCGTCCCTGTGTCCATTCTGCCTCCCAAACGGGTGGCGGCGGCAGTCACCTGGGGGGTGGAGTCCAAGGTCCGCGCGGTGCTACTATTCCCGCGGTATGCCCAGAGGGTCTGTTGTTTGTGCCCGAGTCAGTCCGAACTAGCATCCTACAGTGGGGCCACTCGTCCAAACTAGCTTGCCACCCAGGAGTGACTCGTACCTGCATGTTGATCAAGCAGCGGCTCTGGTGGCCGTCTGTGGCGCGGGATGCCCATTTGTTCGTGTCGGCCTGTCTGATTTGCGCTGCGGGGAAGGGCTCCAATCGACCCCCAGCAGGGCTACTCCAGCCACTGTCGGTCCCTTCGCGGCCCTGGTCACACTTAGCGATGGACTTTGTCACTGGGCTTCCCCATCTAGTGGCATGACGGTAATCCTCACTGTGTTGGACCCACAGACTAACGGGCAGGCTGAGCGTGCTAACCAGGATTTGGAGAGGGTTCTGCGCTGTGTGGCGTCTGCCGAACTGTCATCTTGGAGTTCCAGATTAACCATGGTCGAGTCCGCACATAACTCCCTCCTGGTCTCATCTACGGGTTTGTCTCCCTTCCAGTGCTGTTTAGGCTACCCTCCATCATTATTCCCCTCCAAAGAATCCAACGCTGTTGTTCCGTCCACGCATGCGTTTATTCAGAGATGCCTCCGTACTTGAAGGATTGCCAGAGAAGCCCTCACCTGGACTGGCAAGAGGAACAAGGCGTCGGCAGACTGTCACCGTACTAAGCCCCCACTTTACGCGTGCAGTCAGAAGGTCTGGTTGTCTTCTCAGGACCTTCACTTCAGACTCCCCTCTCGTAAACTGGGACCCAAATTCATTGGACCGTTCATCATTTCTAAAGCGCTCAGTCCGGTGTCGGTGCGCCTCAAGTTAACCCCCCTATTTAAGAATATTCACCCGTTTTTTCACGTATCTAAAATCAAGCCCGTTATTCGCTCCCCCCTTCAGCCCCAGACCTCTGCCCCCCCGCCTCCCAGACTCATCGAGGGGTCGCCGGCTTATACGGTACGGCAGCTAATCAATGTGAGGCGTAGGGGTAGAGGTCACCAATACCTCGTAGACTGGGAGGGTTATGGTCCGGAGGAGAGATGCTGGGTTCCGGCTCGCAACACTGTGGATCGCACTCTCATCGACCAGTTCCATCGGCGTCATGGTGAGTCCTCCGGGGATGCCAGGAGGCGTCCCTGAGGGGAGGGGTACTGTCACGGGTCAGGGTGCCTTCCTGGCTCCCTCTGCTGTCTGTGTTATCATGTCTTTTTTGGCAGCTCGTGACAGGTGCAATCAGATCTGATCTGGCGGTGGGGCTGCGCGGATCACGAGCTGCTTCTATTCCACCTGTCGCTCATTACCCTTTCCTTTATATTTCTCTTCTGACTAGTCCTAGTTGTGAGTAGATTGTTTTGTGTTCTGTGCTCGTGTTGTGTTGTGTTGTGCTCTGGTGTTGCACTTACGTCTGTTTATCTGTACCCCAGGACGTGTAGAGAGAAGGACTGCCTCTCTCTGCCTCGCTTCACTCTCAGGTTGTTGGTCCTGTGCGAGCGCTGGGTCTTGGGCAGTGATCAGCTCGTTTGGTCCGCATCACACTGCCAACCGTAGCTGGATTACCCCAGAGACTTTCTCGCTGTTTTTGTTACCGTTTTATTTGTTTTGTTCACCTTTGGAGAATAAACCAACTGTTGCATCTAATCCTCTGTCTTTGAGTCCTCTGTTCTCCTCGTCCCGTCAGTTTTATGATCAAATCTCTGTAGTTTTTACTGTGGGGTCAAAACATATAATACAAAAGTTGCATCAGTCCAGTAAATGCTCATCTTGAAATGTTAAAAAAATATATAATGTTTGTAAAAATCACATTTATTATATTACAAGGACTTTTACTTGCTAAAAAATATATCAATTAGACAACAGAAGGCATGTAGTAGTTGTGTACAGGTTTTTCAGTAAGTTTTGATTATGTTGATCATTTAGAGGCCTTGAGAATTTGGCATATTAAATATGATTCAGTAGGCTTATAGGGTTAAAAAAAATCACTCACTGACTTTATTTTAGCCAGTTGATAGTCAAACGTCTCCCACTCTCATAAATCCAAGATGGCGGCGCGCACAACAGACGCAGCGGCTTCTCTCTCTCCCGACAGAATGGTGTTTTCGTGTTTTTGTCTTGTAAGTCGCAATGTTTTTGTACATATTCGTCTCGTCTACCTGTCTTTAAGCGTGCATACAGTCGTGAGTTTCTGCTTGATGTCGGCAGAACCACATTTTTAGAGTTAAACTCCGCTCATGCCGAAGAGCTGTGGGACCTCGGTCTGCTCCGGAGGCCTACACCATCACCGACCCCCACTACTGCAACTCGCCCACAGCGGAGGCGCTACAAGCGGCGTGAGAGGAAGCAGAAGAGGGGTAAGCGCGGAGGTATCCGAGCTAGGCTAGCGGCTAACCCACACAAGCCAGCTATCCCCACCATAGTACTGGCGAACGTACGCTCTTTGGACAATAAACTGGACTACATCCGAGTACTTCGCTCTACTCAGAGGACTGTAAGAGACTGTTATGTTTTTGTGTTTACGGAAACATGGCTTAACAACAACAGCATTCCGGACTGCGCCATTCAGCTCGAGCAGCTAACATGCTATCGAGCAGACAGAGCTCTCGTCGAGGGAGGTAAGAGACGCGGCGGCGGGCTTTGTGTTTACATCAATAATGTATGGTGCCGCGACGCTGTTGTGGTCTGCAAACACTGCTCACCCCTGGTGGAGTTTATGATTATTAAGTGCTGGCCGTTCTATCTACCGAGGGAATATACAGCCATTCTGCTCGTTGCTGAATACATCCCTCCCAGCTCCAACAACATCAACAGGAGTGAGGCACTACATGATTTGTACCAGCAAATCAGTGAGCAGCAGACAGCCCACCCAGATGCTTTTCTCATCTTGGCTGGAGACATTAATCACGCAGACTTAAAGAGTGTGTTCCCAAAAATACACCAACATGTTGACTTCCCAACAAGGGGAAAAAATACGCTGGACTTTGTTTACACCACCCAGAGAGGAGCTTACAAGGTCCTCCCCACCCCCACCCCCACCGCGGAGCCTCAGACCACATCACTGTCATGCTAATGCCTGCATACAGACCGCTCATTAAAGTCATCAAACCAATACACAAACAGATACAAGTGTGGCCGGAAGGGTCGTCAGAGGCACTTCGAGACTGTTTCGACACCACTGACTGGAATATGTTTAGACAGGCTGCCACATACAACAACACCTCAGACCTCCAAGAGTACTCAGAGACTGTCACTGCCTACATCACCAAGTGTATTGATGATGTAACGGTCACAAAGACTATCACTGTCCGGGCCAACCAGAAGCCGTGGCTGACAGGGGAGATCTACAGACTTCTGAAGGCTCGGAACGCTGCCTTTAGAGCTGGAGATGAGGAGGGCCTGAAGACAGCTAGGGCCAACCTATCCCCACGACTGTGGTGGGTCTCATCAGCAACAGAGATGAGACAAACTACAGGAGCGAGGTGAGCCGCCTGGCTGGGTGGTGTAGTAACAACAATCTCTCTCTGAATGTGGAGAAGACGAAGGAGATTGTTGTTGACTTCAGGAGAGTGCACACCCAGCATGCTCCTCTGACCATCAATGGTGCGACCGTGGAGAGAGTGAGCAGTACCAAGTTCCTATGTGTACACATCACAGAGGACCTCTCCTGGACCAACAACAATGCAGCACTAGCCAAGAACAACAGCATCTCTACTTCCTCCGCAAACTAAGAAGAGCCAGAGCCCCGGCCCCCATCATGTACACCTTCTACAGAGGCACCATCGAGAGAATTCTGACTAGCTGCATCACTGTGTGGTATGGCGCTTGCAACGCGTCCTGCTGCAAGTCCCTTCAACGGATAGTGAGAGCAGCTGAGAAGATCGTTGGTGTTTCTCTCCCCTCCCTCCAGGACATCTACAGCGCCCGTCTCACCCGCAAAGCCCTCTGCATTGCAGGTGATCCCATCCACCCGACACACAACTTCTTCAGTCTGCTACCATCAGGGAGGAGACTGCGGAGTCTCCAAGCCAGGACCAACAGACTGAAAGACAGCTTCATCCACCAGGCTGTCAGGAAGCTGAACTCCCTCCCGTCCTTGCCCCCCCCTCCCCTCACTTACCCCACGCACCACTGAACTTTGCACTACACCATTTATATTCTGCACTGTTTGTTTGTTTTTTTATCTCACTGGTTTGCACTATCTACCATGTGCCTTATGCCACTTTATCCATTTTTTATATTATTATTATTATTTTATTTTTTATTTTTATTTTTACATGTTCTTATTTGTATATTTGTAATAGTTGCATTTTTGTGTACGTATATATATATATATATATATATATATGATTTGTACCTATCTGTATTTTTGCGTTCTACTGTTAGTGTTTAGTGTTATCTGTATGCACCAGGGAGTAAGAGAGTAACGCAATTTCAATTCTCTGTATGTACGTACGGTACATGTGGCAGAATTGACAATAAAGCTGACTTTGACTTTGAAATTCATCTCTCAGCGTTTTGTGTGGTGTGCTGTCCTCTTGAATTATCATTAATAAAATAGTTTTACTGTCAGCAAATTTTGCCAAATAGCTAGTCTTTGAATATCACTCCCAATCTGTCTGTCTGTCTCCTTATCTTTCATTTCTTCAGGGTTTTCTGTGATGTGTTTCAGCTGTAATCTGTGACCATACACGCAAATTAGACTTAAAGAGTAAATCAAAGGCTTAGATTGGCCTGTACTGCTGTCTGCCGCCTGCTGTTAATAATGGACCTTTGTTTTCTTCAAAGAGCACGTCTGTTGTTATCGCAACGTCTCTCTGTCTCTCTCACACATTTTCCTCTAAAACAAACAAGTCAAATAGAGAGAGTCATGCAGCGGATGACAGTCAGTGGTTGAGTGGCTTGGTGTTTGGTGTGGATCTGGAGGACAGCAGCAAGGTCAAAGGGTGGGACTTCCTATGTGAGACCTGTCTCTCTGATCATCTGCTGCTGAACTGAAGTCACACACAGACAGATGGCTGGACCCCAAAGACCACTGGACCATAAAGCCTCATAGTGTCCCTCCTCACTCCAGTATCTGACAGCATGAATGTGTGAGATTGAGGTGAGATTTACCAGGATGAGACACAACTGACATTTATCTGATAAAACAACTCCACAAACTCCACAAACCAATACACAAACAGATACAAGTGTGGCCGGAAGGGTCGTCAGAGGCACTTCGAGACTGTTTCGACACCACTGACTGGAATATGTTTAGACAGGCTGCCACATACAACAACACCTCAGACCTCCAAGAGTACTCAGAGACTGTCACTGCCTACATCACCAAGTGTATTGATGATGTAACGGTCACAAAGACTATCACTGTCCGGGCCAACCAGAAGCCGTGGCTGACAGGGGAGATCTACAGACTTCTGAAGGCTCGGAACGCTGCCTTTAGAGCTGGAGATGAGGAGGGCCTGAAGACAGCTAGGGCCAACCTATCCCCACGACTGTGGTGGGTCTCATCAGCAACAGAGATGAGACAAACTACAGGAGCGAGGTGAGCCGCCTGGCTGGGTGGTGTAGTAACAACAATCTCTCTCTGAATGTGGAGAAGACGAAGGAGATTGTTGTTGACTTCAGGAGAGTGCACACCCAGCATGCTCCTCTGACCATCAATGGTGCGACCGTGGAGAGAGTGAGCAGTACCAAGTTCCTATGTGTACACATCACAGAGGACCTCTCCTGGACCAACAACAATGCAGCACTAGCCAAGAACAACAGCATCTCTACTTCCTCCGCAAACTAAGAAGAGCCAGAGCCCCGGCCCCCATCATGTACACCTTCTACAGAGGCACCATCGAGAGAATTCTGACTAGCTGCATCACTGTGTGGTATGGCGCTTGCAACGCGTCCTGCTGCAAGTCCCTTCAACGGATAGTTTATGGTCATAGCCACACTGAAACAAATAATTGCAATAATTTCGAAGACAAAAACATTCATACAAAGTAAAAAGAACATGATCAATGTTTTCTTTAGACATAAGCCAAAATGTTACTTAATGTACAAAAGGTCAATGTAATAATGTTTTGGACATTTTTTACCATAAACAAAGGCTAAATTAGCCATAATATGTATAATATGAAAGTTATCATTTATGTATGTATTTATTTATTTATTTTTTCAAGGAGTGCAAGGCTAAGTTTAAAGCAAACTGTATTATAATTATTTAAAAAAGGCATACATTTTTCATATGATTAAAACAATATTGCTTAAAATTAACATTAGGGTCAAAAACATGAAGAAAAAAAGCCTGAATCATCTTAAAGCTAAAAGAAAACAATAGGGAAATATTTAAAGACTATTTTCTTTAAAGAAACATCAGATTTTCCCCACTATATATATTTTTTTTTTCAAAAACAAGAAATAAAAAAATTCCTGTTTTATTTTTAGATATTATCATAAGAGGAATGGTCTCAATTACAGTTAACACTATTGATGAAGGGCGAGGAACTGTCATGAAAATAATTTCTAAAAATAATAATAATAATTATTATTATTATTATTGTTATTGTTAGTATATTTTGAAATATATTTATACATATTTTTGTGAGTATTTATTTATTTATTTGTCTATCCTCTCAAAAAATGGTGAAATAATTTCTTGAGAATTTCTTGAATCATTTCTTCACCCTCTCGCCTTTTTCACCAGCGGTAATTGATTTTCATGGAAACAAATGCAGATTTTTTTTTATGCTATGGTTATTATGAAAAGCCCAAGTGTTTTTCTTAGAATCACCTGCTTATGCTAAGAAACAGCAGGGAGGGGGCGTGTTCTCATACACCACATAAGCTTGATTTTTTGCCTTGTATTGGCACAGTTACTATGGAAACAGGGACAGGGAGTGTACAGTCAGTGGTGGCTTAAGTAGCACTTGAGCAAAGAAAAAACCCCTCTGGAAGATAAACAAGACTATTGAAAAACAATCTCTTTGCTTTGTGTCCTCATTAGTATATAAAGTGCATGTTGCAGGGTTATGAAATTAATTTATTACGCTCCACTTGCATTTTTGCAGGGAAATAAAAAATTGACTTTATTGATTGTTGCGCAATCAGTAACAGCAGCCAAAGCGAACTGTCCTGAGAGCTCTTCATCACGGCCTGGAGCCACTTTAAGGAGCCACTTTTGCTTTGAAGTGCAAAGCACTTTTGCTTCCTTGAGAAAAGGTCAATGAAAAAATACTTGTGCTTGTTTCATGACGCAATGACCAAAAAATTCATGACTTGCATTGAGCATCATCACGTTGCATCATCTGCCACAAACAATCTCCCTTTAGACGAACATTAAAAAGAAACTCCCGACTGAATGTATTCTCACAGAGCAATGACGCACGTCTCGGAGAGAGTGGAAATTTCACAGGTTAAAGGTCTTCTGAGAAGCACGTCTCTATACACCTGCATTGTAACTCAACTTAAAGGGTGAGAGGCAGGTTGATGAAAAGATGAATAGACCTCCTTCTCCTCCTCCTCAACACATCACTGTCATGTTGAAACACTCTGTCCATGCAGACACACACTTCCATGAGTGGCGGAAGGTACTGGTGAAAATAAGCTTGAGCACTTTTCTTCAAAGCAATTTCAAGGCTTTGTGCTTTAGCCGCATTTTCAGGCACTCTCTGCTTCAACCTTAACCCTGTCTGAGAACAAGGACCCTCCATTTGCAGTTTCATTACTAACAATTTCACAACAAGCACCCTTGATATACATTTATAGCCATTCACTGGTGCTTTTCTTAACCAATTACACCTATAGAACAATATAGACCAAAATGCCACTTTGATGTGTTGAAGAGCAGCTGGTGTTATTTATATATATATATATAGTTGTGCAAATTTCAGTCTTTTCCTTTTTTTTCTGTGGTGCTGATGCAAATGGTAAATGATAAATCAGAGGTGTCCATGTCTCTTCTAAATGTCCTATTTTCTTCTTGGGGTTTTGCCCCATTTCTGTTGGGAGGAACTGAGCTGCAGCAAAATAAAATAAAAACAAATTATAAAATTAAAAAATAAAATAAAATAAATTTTTAATAGCAAAAAGGTGTTGGACTAACAAAAAGTCTTAATGTCACAGACTGATATAGCTGAAAATCAAACATGGCGGAAACAAACGCAAATTTCATGTTAACATGTCATGTGTAAAATAAAATAAAATAAATAAATTAAAATAAAACAATTTATTTTAACGTTACTGGGTTAGCAAAAAAGTCTTTGTCACAGCTTGACTTGGCTGAAAAGGAAGCAATTGCAAAAAGCTGCCCCTTCCAATTCATATTCTTTATAGGATTATTCACAAGCTCCCCTTAAAGTGCGTTTATCCTTGCGTCATGAAGCCCTACTCCAGAGGCATATACAGTGTGAAACAATAGAGTTCAGCACTGACAGAAAATGTTATTTGAAAAAAACTATTTCATTCTTTCTGTTCTGAAAAGTCTATTTAGGATAAAACGGATGGTTCAGGAATATATAAGCCCTAATCATGCACAAGCAAGACAAGCTGTTATTTCAACAGATGCATACATGCAGTGTTCATCCAATCCGATACCGAAAATACCCAAAAGTTATCCTAGAGTTTATGAATTTACAGTGTGCAACCTTAAAAAGTGAATACAAAATAAAGACTGAACGATGTGAAATAATGAAAAGCATAACCCAATGAAACCAGTGTCACTCTAAGAACACAAAGACAGGTGAGCCATATGTCTATATAACAGAAAAACACATTTATATCCCACCCCTGGTCTAACTGAGGCCAGGCTATCTGCCATCCAAGCTTGTGAACATAGACTAAAGTCATCAGCAGATAACATGCAGGTCAGTGTCTTACTGAAATGAAATGTTTGGATGCCAGATAGTCAAAGACAAATGAGGTGTTGTCATGTAAAACAGGCCTGTGTCACGATTCACAAGGCAGAGACACGAGGTAAGTGATCAAACAAGTTTATTAACAGGTTGGGGCTGAAGGGAAAGAGGCAACAGTCCAGAGGTGAGTAATTAGTGCATAGAAGGGTTTCAAGTCTCTTAGCTGTAAGGTAACAGGTGATTGTCTCTTGCATGTGATCCAGTGGAGCATCTAAGGGGTAAGTAAGCACAGGTAAATAAACAGGAGAAGACAGGTAACACAAACTGTAGACCAGACGATTAGGCTGTGGGGAGAGTAGAGTGATATAGGGAGTCTAATGAGCTGAGACAGGTGTGGGCAATCAGAATTAGGGTGATTAGGATCAGGTGTGCACTGGGGCTGATGACTGAGGTGACAGAAACTCCCTGACAGCCTGTGTGCACTGAAGATGAGAGAGCACCTTCTGTTCTGTTACCTCAATAACATCACGTCATATATTAAGCTTTTCATATATCAGTTATCAATGATCAGCATTATATTCATTCATCTTACTGTAGAGATTTAGATTTAGATTTTATTTAAATGACCAGGGCTTTGTTTTGAAAATGCATCATAAGTAGAATGTAGAAACTTTTGGTTAAAAATATTTTACATAAAATTCTGAGTGTATTATGTTTTACAAAAGCAGAAGATACCATATCCTGCTGAAAAATTATTTTGCATGATTAAAATAATTTATTCCTCTTTTGTAGACTGAATGTCACTGTCCTGTTTCCCAAGTCTTTACATGATACATAATTCTTGCAACTAATCATTAATGGAATAAGTGACTAAATGAACTAACTGACTGTATTTACTTTCATGTACTGTTTCATATATCCTGTCAATCTAACGAACAGTCAAATATGCCAACTATTAAAGTAGAAGCAATATAATGATAATTCTAAATGTGAAATTCCCCAATTTACACTTTTCTACATGACTGATTTTAATTCGTATAAGCTATTTTAGCTTGGCATTTCTAAATTTATCCTTTTCTACATGAGTCATTTTAATTCACATAAGCTATTTTTGCCTGAGGAATTTTCTCTCAAAAGTGATTTGGCACAAGTTGAAGTCTTGGTACTTTTTCCATATTCGTCTGTCAGGTGGACACAGACGGGGTTAATCTGCACCCCCTATGGCTGACACACATACCCCTCATCTGCTGCCCGCTATCAGAGCCCCACCCCGGCCAGCTGTCAGCGGATGACGGACACCAGAAGGGGTCCCAGTCACGCCTAAATGCATGACATCATTGGGGTGCGCCCTAAAGCCTACGGTCCATATGTTCTTTTATGCTTTTATGACGTGATTTCTGAATACTGTGGTCATTGATGCTGTTTATGTCTCGGTCACCCATTTACATGCTGACGTCATGCATTATGGTTGGATGACTCTTCTCTATATAAGCACCCACATCTTGAAATGAGCATATTCCATTTATTCAGTCTTTTTTTAAAAATGTAAAATAGGCTATGCATCATTTTTGAATCATTTGTTTTACATAATCTAAAACTGGCGTTTCATGACCTAAAAATGGGTCACATACTTTATGGTAATTTACCTGTCACTTGGTAGAACTAGTCAAACTAGACAGATGTCAGCATGGACAGGTTGTGTGACATGCCCTCAATTTTCAAAAACAAAACAAAAATACACAATATGAAAGAAAATAGGATCCATACTATAATATATTAAATACAG
This sequence comes from Schizothorax lantsangensis, assembly GCA_027422415.1. Taxonomy (NCBI): domain Eukaryota; kingdom Metazoa; phylum Chordata; class Actinopteri; order Cypriniformes; family Cyprinidae; genus Schizothorax; species Schizothorax lantsangensis. The sequence continues at coordinate 27,662,390 of CM049844.1, forward strand.
GTTTGTTTGGTAACTCACTTTTCTGCTGTTGTTAAGAAAGGGATTATGTAAAATATAAAACTATTGATTTAAAAATGTTATAAAGATATAGATATAGAAACAATATATTTTATCATTATTGCAAAATATGCATTTTATGCATACTAATATTTAAGTTTGAGAGCATAGAAAAACTGACTCTACGTCATTTGCGTGTTTGTCGAGATTCTCTGATTGGTGGAAATTTCTCTGCTGAATTATGGGTTGATGTTTACCTGAAATTCCACTGTTGAACATGAGTATTTAAAAAACAAGTTGAAATAATGTGCACAGATGGCTTAAACAAAAGCGCATAACATCGATTAAGAACCTCGTAGCTCACAACAGACCTGTCTTTGAAAGTTTATTAATCATCAGTCAAAATCAGTTCTCCCATGGAGAAAATTAATGGGACTTTTACTTCCAGAACCCGACTGTTGCACACTATTAGAAAATATTTTAGCATTGTGAATGGCCAATCAGAATCAAGTATTCTAGAGAGCCACATGAATATAAACATTTTCGGTAGCACTGTTTTACAGTTCTGTTTGGGTGTACATACTATATACTTATTATTGCAATTATAATAACTGGGTAATAACTATGTACTAACCCTGAACCTACCCCTAAACCTAACCCTAAATGTATTTACTTTAGATTATCCAGTACTTTCTTACATAAGTACACTGTAAGTGCACATACTGTAAAATAAAGTACAACTAAATTTTCCTTATCACCATGTTGCATATTGTCATGTCAACAATTTTGCATATTTTAGGGTCATATGTAGGACATTTTTAAAAATTAATACATTTTAATCTTTGATTTCAAGGCATTTTTAAATGACTTTTTACAATAAAAAATGTACCACCATATAGGGTCGATATTTGATGTCCAGTGTGAAGTGAAACCTGAACTAAATCACTGCACAGTGACATCACAACATCTGCTTACATCAGCAGTTGAGTGGAAATGACTAAAGCAGTGGGTGTGTATTAAATCAGTGTATGATAAATGTATCATTCCAGTGGGTTTATGGTGGGTTCATTTTGTAATATGTGCCTTGCCAGAGAAGGAAGGTCTCTAGTTGAGGCTGATTCCTCTCAAGGTTTTTCTCCCTCTACACCTAAACATGCTATGTGGAGGCTTTAAGGTGTTTTGGTTTAGTAAAGCTGCTGAAAAACAACATGCATTGTGAAAAATGCTACATAAATAAGACTGCTCGAGTTTAAAGGAAAATAAATAGATAGTTTGTTTCTTCGTCAGAACAGATTTGGAGAAATTTGTACATCATTACATCATTTGCTCATCAATGGATCCTCTGCAGTGAATGGGTGCCGTCAGAATGAGAGACTAAACAGATGATAAAAACAGCACAATAATCCACAAGTAATCCACACCACTCCAGTCCAACAATTAATGTCATGTGAAGCGAAAAGCTGCATGTTTGCAAGAAACAAATCCAATATTAAGATGTTTTTAACTGAAAAATGCCATTTCTGGCCAAAATACAAGTTCATAATCCATAATGCTTACCTCCCCCAGATGTCCTCTCACATCAACATCCACCTACTTATTTGATTAGAACTGTTTTGGACAGTTAATAAAAACATCTTAATTATTGATTTGTTAATTGATGGACTGGAGTGGTGTGGATTACTTGTGGATTATTGTGATGTTTACTGTATATCAGCTGTTTGGACTCTCATTCTGACGGCACCCATTCACTGCAGAGGATCCATTGGTAAACAAGTGATGTAATGCTTCTTTCTCCAAATCTGTTCCGATGAAGAAATAAACTCACCTACATCTTGGATAGCATGAGGATGAATACATTTTCAGCAGATTTTCATTTTTCATTCATTTTTGGGTGAACTTTTTCTTTAACATTAAAAGATAGTGGCATTATCCTTAATACTTATAGCCAGGGGCTTTTTTATTACAACCCCCATGTCCATTCTTCCTTAAAAAAGACCCAGCATAATTACAGTCCAATCATTGCTGCTTCGCCAATGCGGACCCCTGACAAATCACTCGAACATGTCAACAGAGAGTCACAGTAGACAGACGATCAAAATGAGGCTTAAGTGTGATGGATTGCTTGCTCAGGTAAATGGAAACTGATTTCTTCACTTTGAAATACTAGTCATTTAGCTGTAGTGGAGATTATGTGTGTGTGGCTGTGTGAGTACAGCATTAGACAGCATCCCACAATCCCTTTGATCCTGCTGCGGTTAATGGTGTTATCTAAAGCAAATCAAGGCCGGAGAGCATTAAGGCGGTGATTCAGCCCTCTTCATACACTAATGATTCCCTCTCATATGCTTTACCTTCCCTCCAAATAATTTCTGTGATATTATTTATATTATAAATAATAATTTCTGTCGTGCTCTCTCTTTCGTAATTTGTACTTAACTGTACACTAATCAACGATGGAGGATGAAGGGAGGGAGGAGAGATAATGCTAGACAAACTCTAATGATACAACAAGGCAAAAGAGAGAAAGTGAGATAGAAGGGGAGTGTTTAAACAGAAGGCAACAATAAATCAGTGATTTTTTTTTTCAAGACAAGATACCCAGTACACACCTGAGCGATCAGCTGATCTCATGATGACAAAGAGAAAACATGCGACCGGGGAGAAGAAAAGGACATCAAGATACAGAGGAGGCCCAGTGGATTTGTGTATGTGATTTGCTCTGACAGCAGAGACTGAGCCAATCAGAAACCATGCGTTCAAATCAAGAGAAAACCACTTATAATTCCTCTTAGCTGTAGACTTAACAGGACAATACATGTCATTTTACCAGAAATTAAAGTTAAATTATGTTTTTGGAATTTTAGCCTATAAACATATGGTGAAAATGTACAAGAAGACAAGAAAACATACTTTTACAATAAAATAGGACTAGTGTTATGTATTTATTATGTATTAACCAATATTCTTTTTTATTAATATTTTTAAATAGCTTTTTTTATATTTTCCATTTTCATTTTAAGCTTTTCTTTTATTAAGTTTCTTTATAGTTTAATTAATTTGTATTTTCACTTTTAGGTATTTTAGTGAATCAATTTAAACAAAATGCAATCATTGCCTTGGAAACATGTATTTTATTTCAGTTAATGTTTATTTTATTTTGATTCTAGTGTTAGTTAACCATAATAAGCCTCCAACAAACTACAACACTTCCAACACTTTCCAGTTTTGTTGCATCACATTGCATCATAGAGGCAGTAAATCACTGTATGATGTAATGTAAATGTACCTCTGATGACAATATGATATATGGTTATCTGATATACATGCATACAAACATGTAGGGCAGAAAGACTGTGCTAAACCATGAAAATAGTTGCCCCCAAGTGTCAAATTGTTTTAATAATTATTGCATAATAAAAACATAAAGAACACAATTTTCTATTAAAATCGATCATTTGCCAAATTCATTAAGTGCCATCCTTCTGCTAGAAGAAACAGTCAGTTTATTGCTGCTGTTTAATGCTGTATTAACCAATCAGCATCCAGGACAGTAACTACACTGTAACTGATTTTTGTAATTTGAACAGTATTTTACTGTAAATATGTACAGTAAAATACTGTAAAATGTATATACAGTATTTTACTGTAAACTGCAAAGGATTATGGGAAAATATATGGTCACTACAGTAAACTACTGTAAATTTACAGTAGTGAACTTGCCCGCGAAAAACTGACCAATGGCAAGGGAGATTTATTTTGTTTGCTGTTTGGTGGAAGAAGCGGTAAAAGGACAAAAGAGACTCCTTGCACTGTTATCTGGACAAAAAGGTTAGTATATTATTTCTGTTTTATGCAAAACTGAGATATTTTAAGATGTTTTAACTTGTTAACAGCAAACTAACATTATTCATCGTGTCGTTTCTCATGTCGGGAGTTGGGGCCTTTATTTCCTCTGACTGACTGCTGCCGTCGCTCTGGGCCACAACACTGCCGGATTAACGCCGCCATAACGGTGATAACATCGACTGGTGAGTAAATTAAGGTCACCTATATTAGTCAAAATAAACCTTAGTTAAACCGAGAAACGCGTTTGTAGGTTCTGCTGCCCTTTAATGCAAGTTAGTTAATCTGGCGAGCCATTACTTAACCTTAACAACGAACTAACCTGAAATAACGTTACTGAGGTAAAGTGCCTTGGCAACACCACTGTTTCAGTGGAGATTTTAAACAGTATTTTCAAGTAACGTTACTTCTTTTGTTTGTTCTTTTCAAGTTTCTAGTCTAAATGTCATCTGCATCGTCGGATGTGTATTTTTGGAGCCTCTTCTTGTGAATGCCATCTATGATAACATCAACTGGTAACGTTAAGTGAATAATGTCAGTTAGCCGAAGTTAACGAACACAGAGAAGCATAATATCTCTTGTACACTGCCACTATCTCAAGTGTAATTCTCTTCAAATGCTATTTAAGTTAGAAACGTGTGTACCAATGTTGTATGTAACTTTAGAGACGGTCCCTAAATTCAGTGAGAGACGTAAAATAAAACCGCGAGCTAACATGAAATACTGAGGAAAACTGAGTTAAGAAATACCACTGTAAAGTACATCTTTTGTATTTTATCTTCAAGTTTGTGGTCTTGTGGTCATGTCGTCTGCATCGGAGGAGTATTGGAGTGTGTTCCTGTGATTGCCGTCGTAACAACAGGTGAGCTTTCATCAATTTAACTAATGTATGTTACTAAAGTAGCCAAATTAGCCACTGGCTGCTGTTCTCTCACTAACTCGCAGAACGAGTTTACTTTTTAAAGAGAGGAACGCTAGCAACACAGTTGCCAAGTCCGCGTATTATACCAGACTTTGGGCTTCTTTTTTTGTAAAGTTGAGGGAAAAAATCCCTGGTCGCGGGTTGCGGTTTTTTTGGCTTATTTTTAAAATATGGTTGCTTGTTTGGGAAATCTGACAAGCAACTTCGTTTCTTTATTTATGTTCGCCGTATTCTCCAATACATTGATTGACACTCTGTCTGCTCGCAGTTAATAGACAACCAGTGCAATAATATAAGTATTATAAGCAGTAGAGTAATTTGCCATATGTTCTGCCCCTCATTGGAGAAAAATCACATTCAGAAAGAAGACGCGTGACGCTGTAATCCAAGCGATGATAGAAGACGACGAGAGGGGTGGGATGAGTTTCTTTTAGCCTAATTTTTACAATGTTTTTGTAATGTATTAATTATCACAGGCTGTAATAAAAAAAACAAGTAGTCATATCCTAATACTAAGATTAAATACATTTGGTTTGAATAGGCTGGTATGGCAAGATGTCTTAAAATGTATTTCTTTTTTTAACATTTAAACTTAGACCACATTATTAGATTACCTTTTGACTTCATGAATACACAGCTTAATGATTTAAAAAAAAAAAATATAATCTTTTTAATAATATTATATAACATTTTCTTTTTTAATATAATATATCTTATAATTTAATATAATATTTTATATATTTTTCTATAATATTTATGTCATTTTTGTTTTTTTATGTCATTTATTTGATAGTTATGTATACATTATTTTATTTTAAATGGAAGAAAAACCTGTTTTTTGACCTCAAAATAAAGCACGTTCCCTCTGTACATGGCTGTAACGAGCAGTTTTGTGGTGCTTGGAATTCTTTATAATTAATTAAAAACAAATATTGCCACATTGATGGCTCAAGGAGGTGTAATTGTTAAAAAAAATGTAACCAAGTGTTTTTCAAGTGTAATATTTCTGTAAAGGCTAGGGGCAGAAAAATGGACATTTCCATAGAATGACCCCTATATATTTTAGGCTATAAATATGTGGCTATGTTACAGCTCCCCTTTGAAGCTCTTGTGCTTTTCTCCTTTTCCATCTCTCCAATCCTATTCTGCTCACAGGTGATTGGAGATGAGTTTTGTTCCCACTTTTGTTGCAGTTTGCTAATTTTTGTAAAATAGCTTCTGTTTTTGCTTTTCAGATAAAAGAGTGGTTTCAGTGTAATATGTTGCAGGCTCATTTATTGGTAATAAATAATTGATAAATAATATTGATGATAATAAATCATCAAAAAGAATATTGGGCTTGATTTGGGCTTGTTTTTGAAGATGCGGTTGCTTATTTGTCTCACGAGAGTTGGCAACAGTGGCTAGCAATATATTAATATAGTAAGTTATGCTAATAAATATAAAAAATGTGGTAACACTTTACAATAAGGTTCATTAGTTAACATTAACGTTAGTTAAAAACATTAGTAAACATGAACTAAGAATGAACAATACTTCTACAGCATTTATTAATCTTAGTTAATGTTAATTTCAGCATTTACTAATGCATTATTAAAATCACAAGTTGTGTTTGTTATTATTAGTTAATGCACTGTGAACTAGGGTTGTCACGATACCATAAAAATGTCTTACGATACTATACCAGCTGAAGTATCACGATACCAAGTAGTATCACGATACCATGCAGTATTGTGTTAATTTAAAATTCAATTCTACAAAATGAATCAAAATTTCATAAATAAATAGATGTAAATGAAAACAGACAATATTTTTCTCTGAATACTTAATTAATGTGAATGAATGACTGGCTATTGTTATCCATGAAATGATCTAAACAAATCTTAGCACTCACAGAAGCTGCATGAAGTGACATTTAGATGTGCATTTATACATTTAGACTGTATTTATAATTGCATAAATAAAGTTATGAGATTAATGTTTTAAATACTAAATTCTGAATATAGATATATGTTGGAAAATAATGTAATATGCATACTTTTAGATGGGAAACTTAAAACGTCCAGCAGGTGGCAGAAGTTCGTGATTGAATCACTGAGTCATTCAAACGATTCTTTCAAAACGGCTGAATCCTTCAGAAGCGAATCAAATGACTGTTTTTATGAATGGTTTAGTGAATCAGTGATTCGCTCAAGACAACGCGGATTCGGATTCGAACACAGAAACGAAACAAAAACAGCACTCTTGCTCGGGTCATATTGCCGAACTGTCAGGAGCATTTTTTGCTCGCATATCTTGAAATCTCCAAGTTAGCAGCATGTATATTAAAACATAACATTATAAATGAATAAATATATAATGATAAGAACCAAGTGCAAAGCCGCCATGTTGATGAATGGAATTGCGTTCGTGATCGCAAAGATGCTTCCAGAAACAAACTATTACACCTGTTCTGGTGGTCAAATGAATAAAACTGCGAGATTACGTTCCTGTAAGATATTATGATGTTGAATAAGTGATGGTTGATCTGCTGTTTTTTAAAATGACATCAGACGGTCTGAATCAGACCCTTTCTTCTGATAAACTGCAGCATTAACAACGACGTGCAAGTGCAACTTCTCATTGCAAACTGAACTGAAGCGTCGGGAAACACTCAATACAATATAAAGTGTATACACAGACTATACTACACAGAGCACAGCAGAAAGACATTTGGCAATCAACTTGTAATGTTTCTGCTGGCATGCATGTTCAACGTTTGAATGTTCAAAACAGTGTTGCTGCCGTGCATACTACATATCTTACGGTACTACCTTATGGACGATACTACCGTTTAAAAAATGCGATGGCACCGCGGGTATTTTTAAGCTTTAGTATCGCGATACTACCGTAGTACCGGTGTATCGTGCAACCCTACTGTGAACTAACATGAATAAACAACAACTGTATTTTCATTAACTAGGGGCAGTCGTGGCCTAATGGATAGCGAGTCGGACTGGTAAGCGAAAGGTTGTGGGTTCGAATCTCAGGTCCGGCAGGGATTGTTGGTGGGGGAGTATCCTCCTTCAATACCACGACTGAGGTGTCCTTGAGCAAGGCACCGAACCCCCAACTGCTCCCCGGGCGCTGTAACATGGCTGCCCACTGCTCCGGGTATGTGTTCACTTAGGATGGGTTAAATGCAGAGAATACATTTCACTACTGGTTATATACTCTCTATATAATTGTGTATGTGACAAATAAAAATAATAATAATAAAAAAAAAAACCTAACATTAACAAAGATTAATAAATAGTGTAATAAATGCGTTGTTCATTGTTTGTTCATATTAGTTAATACATTAACTAATGTTAACAAATGACACCTTATTGTAAAGTTTTACCAAAAATGTTTGTATTACTGTACAGTAGTTTTTTTTTTTTCTGATCATAAACTATAGTAACACTAATAGGGTGTTGTGACTCTGTCTGTTACAGGAGATTTCTCCAAGCAAAAACAGGATCCTGACTATGAGGGCAGAATCATTATACAGCCAGCTGTCCATTTTACAGAAATGCAGAATTAGGTAACCCAAAATACATTTTGTTTTACACTGCATTTACATTAATACATTTGCCAGATGCTTTTATCCAAAGCAAGTTATATTGTATTTAAAGTAGGGAGCACGGGGCACAACCTAACACTGTTTGACTTTCTTAGTTTGTGTAAATCCACGTGGGGTTCGAGTATAATTTTTTTTATACACTTTAATTTCACACTTGTCTAGTACAAATATTTTGCGTTGTTTCATAATTACAGTGTATATGTTTTTCGTTATTTTTCGTGACGGCATGCCCCGTAGGTGGGGTACATTGTAACATGTGAGGGGCACGTTGTAACATAACCATATGACAGCTTAAAATGTTATCGGATCTAATGAAAAAAATATACAAGACAAACTAAAATATTTTGTCAAAATAAAATCATGAACTTTTTCAAATAAAATAATGGCGATTTTTAAGAATTAAAACTAATCTAATTTTGGAGTTTGACAATGAACACATTGCAACCATGCTTGGGACGGCCCTGATCGCAATACATAGCTACGTATACAGTGTAGTTCAAAACAGAGTGCGCAAATGAATAAACATTCATGAAATTCATAACGGATACCCTCCCCTCCCTCCACACACATCTATCATAGGACACAGGACACGAGACACATAAACGAGCCAAAATGCTTTACATTTCTTGAAATAATAATTTCTGAACATTAAACATCGATTGTCAGTCTTTATTCACCTGCTTATTGTGGCTTCTCGTTAAAACTCATAAGTAAATGGTGTAAATTGCATCACTAATGTCATAGAATAGCATAGTTTAATAATAGCGGGCACATTGTAACGCAGTGTTATAACGTTCCCCATCTGTGCAACTGGAATTTAAAACTGGTTAGTGTCTTCTGCTAGTTAGCGAAACATTATAAAACTATCTAAACTGATAAATAACAGATTGGAGATTAAAATAATAGCAGATTTGTCTAATATTAAATGAATACTTGAAACTGAGATGCCAAATTTACTTCAGTCAGAAATTTACTTTTACGACATTTACGACATCTTCAAAAGAGTTTAGAATTTTGGTGCTCTTTATTCTCTATATAGTGTTGATATGGCAGCTAGTAAATACTGTAAATATGGTTATGCTGGCATGTGTGGAAATATTTAAACCATGTGTTACAACTAACCCCGTTTTAGTTTGTGCCCTGCGCTCCCCTACACATTTTATTAAGTTATTCATTCCCTGGGAATCAAACAGGCGCTAGGGGTGGGCTAAGGGGGCTGAAGCCCTGAATGTTTTTATTACCATGTCTTGTGCGCATCAAGATTGAGTTTTCATGCGCATTAAAATTATTTCTATTAAATCAGCACTTAAACGGCAAAATGCAGCTGCTTCAGGTATCTTTAACTTACTGTAGCCTATAAATTCATAATACCGATATCCCCATCTGACAAAATTAGATTACTGTTACTGTATAGCAACAAATATAGATTTTTAATCATGGTATTATAAGCAAAGATTTTCTTGGGCAAACACATTTAGAATTACCAGATTATACGAACAGATTGGTTAGCATTTAGTGTTGTAGCAATAAGCTTCTATATTCTTTCGGGCAAAGAATTGACTCGGGTCTTCGTTCGAATTTCAACCGTTTACTGAATGTTCTTGTACAATGAACAGAAACAAATAAACTCCGGTCAAAAAACTGTGTTGCTCCGTCTTTCTTTCTTTCCTAAAAAAATATATAATATATAAAAAGATAAATAATATACGGAGCAAACCATTACAGAATAAACATGGGGGGTGTTTAACCAATGTACATATAAATCTAAACATATTAAAATAATATCTACTCAAGCACTTCTAACTTCAATGTTAAATTTTAATTATTTAAATTATGGCTCTTACATCCCCAGCCCCTAATTGTATAGGTAGGCAAAGTATATCAATTACCACATCAAATTAAATAGAGCCATAAACCTTCAGAATAAGAGTCTTTGAAGTTAGAATTAGAATTTCCATTCAATTCACAATCAGACAGCTTCTTGTAGAAGACATATTTTGGAGATGGGACGATTCAGTGTGCTGCTTTTCGTCTGAACACCCACACTGCGAACATTTCCCTTAGAGTCAGGCATTGTTTTGATGATGCGACCCATCATCCAGGAATTCCGAGGTGCACTGGAAACCATAATTAGGACAATGTCTCCAATCTCGAAGTTTCTTTTCAACCTGGACCATCGCTGACATTCCTGCAAAAGAGGCAAGTATTCCAGAGTCCACCGATGCCAGAAAAGATCTGTCAGGTATTGAATTTGTTTCCATCTGCGCTTTGCATAGACATCATCTTTTTTGAACACGCCTGGAGGTAAGCTTGCTTGATTCCTCATCAACAACAGATGGTTTGGGGTCAAGGCTTCGAGGTCGTTAGGGTCGTCAGACATTTTAGTAATAGGCCTGTCATTGATAATTGACTCCACCTCACAAAATAGTGTATGTAGGCCATCATCGTCCAATACCTGCTGTCTCAGTACGGAATTCAGAACCTTTCTCACTGTGCGAATCTGACGTTCCCAGGCCCCGCCATGGTGAGATGCTCCAGGAGTGTTAAATATCCACTGAATTTCTCTTTTTAGCATCTCTTCTTGAATCGTTGCCTGATTCAAATTCTGCAATGCTTCACGCAACTCCTTTTCAGCTCCTGTGAAGTTTGTTCCATTATCGGAACGGATTACTGAGACATGACCTCTTCTACAAACGAATCGGCGTATAGCATTGACACATGCATCTGTGTCCAGAGAAGGTGCGACTTCTAGATGAATAGCTCTAATGGTGAGGCAGGTAAAGAGCACACCATATCTCTTGACCATAGAGCGTCCTCTCCTCACCTCAAACGGTCCGAAGTAATCGACGCCAGTATTACTGAATGGTGGTTTGTCAGGAAGCAGCCTATCTTCTGGCAAATCTGCCATCTTTTGCACACCAGTCTTTGCATGTAGTCGTCTGCAGATGAGACATGCATAAATTATCCTTCTAACTGCAGAATTTGCTTGTGGAAGCCAGTATTTCTGTCTTAACTTTGCCAGGACACTGTTTTGACCCAAGTGACCAACGCCTTGGTGGATGTGTTATATATTTATGCAAGATGATGGGATGCTTTGATTTTTCAGGCATCGCCGATCTGCTCAATCTACCTCCAACACTTAACACGCCATCCTCAAGGTAAGGATCCAATCGGAATATGCAGCTGTTTTTCCTGTTCTTTTCCTTGTTGCAGCATTTTTCTTTCTTCCTGAAACTTCTGTTTCTGGCTGTAACGAATTAGATCCAGCTCAGCGTTTACCATATCCTCCATGGTAGGTGTTCTTTCTTTCAAACCTCTTTTATAGGTATCCATTTCTTTCTGTACCAGAATGTTTTGTATAGTGGGATCTCTTTCTGTTTGACTGATCCTTGTCTGTATCTCCTTCCTCTTGCGACTTAAATCCAGCAGGACTTCTTTGAGATGTGTTAGTCGTACTACAGCCTTCTTTAGGCACTGCCAGCTTGAATAATAACAAACAAGACATTCTAGGCCTTCCTTAGTGTTCTGAGTGCCTATTGCGTTAACAATGGAAATCTTTTTGAGCTCACGGTCATCAACTGCAAAAGACACTGAATCCTCAGGTCTAACTGACCACTCGCATTGTGGCTTCAGCAGGAAACTAGGTCCTTTGATCCAGTTTTTGCTTTCGATCAAGTTGTCCGCATTTAGGCCTCTTGAAGCTTGGTCTGCAGGATTATCTGCTGAGCTTACATATCTCCACTGAGAAGGTTTAGAAGCCTCTCTGATTAATGAGACTCAGTTTGCAACAAACGTCTTGAATCTTGTGGAGTCATTTTCAATGTATCTCAGCACTGTGGTGCTGTCAGTCCAAAAGTTAGAATCCTCAAGATTGATTTGAAGCTCCTGTCTCAGCATCCTATCCATTTTAACTGCAATGGTGGCTGCTGTCAATTCCATTCTTGGAATAGTAACCTGCTTGAGTGGTGCCACTCTGGACTTTCCCAACATGAATGTGCATCTCTTTTGATCATGGTCATTTGTCAACAAGAGGTATGTGACAGTCCCGTATCCGTTCTCGCTAGCATCTGCAAAGTGGTGCAACTGAAAGGTCTTGATATGCCCGAACCCTGCAGGTTTGATACATCTACTCACACTGATGTTTGCGAGCTTCTGCAAATCCTCCAGCCAGGACAGCCACCTCTCAGCCTTTTTCCCTGCAATCTCTTCATCCCATGTTATTTTCTCTCTGCACAGGTCCCTCAGAATGAGCTTTGCCGGTAGCACAAACGGTGCTAGGAACCCAAGAGGATCGTAAACGGACCCAACAACCGACAATATACCTCTTCGGGTAAGTGGTTTATTTTGCATTTCAATCTTAAAATTAAACGTGTCATTCTCTGTACACCACAGAATTCCCAATGCTCTTTCCATGGGAAGCAACCCACTCTCCAGATCTAAGACTTTCACGTCAGTGGCTCGTTCTTCTTCAGGTATGGACGAAAGTACAGTTCTGCTATTACTAGTCCATTTTGTCAAATGGAAACCACCTCGATTACAAAGCACTCTGATGTCACTTGCGAGAATGACTGCTTGTTCTTCAGTTGCCACTGATTTAAGGCAATCATCAACATAAAAATTCCCCAATAGTGTCTGAGCTGCTTCTGGAGTAGTGTCGTTGATTTCATCTTCTGCTGTTCTTCGAAGAGCGTAACAAGAGCAACTCGGTGAAGAGGTTGCACCAAACAGGTGTACACGCATCCTGTACTCTTCTTCATCTTGATCTAGGTTGCCGTTCGGCCACCAGAGGAACCTCAAAAAGTCTGCATCCTCCCTAGGTACTCGAACCTGATAAAACATTGATTCAGTGTCAGCCATCATTGCAATTGGCTCCTCACGGAATCTGGTCAACACCCCTATAAGTGTGTTGGTGAGGTTAGGCCCTTGAAGTAACTGACTATTCAAAGAAAATCCTTGGTAAGATGCATTACAGTCGAAGACAACACAGATTTTATTTTTCTTCTGATGATAAACCCCGTGGTGAGGAATGTACCAGACCTTTCCATCACCACGGTGTAAATTCTCATCAGGTACTTTCTCAGCATATTCTTTCTCAATGATGTTCATAAATACGGTGTAGTCCTCATAGAAATCAGGATACCTTCTGAGCCTTTTCTGGAGGCTCCCGAGATGCTGTTCCGCTAAAACCCGGTTGTTCGGCATCTTGATCTTGTCGTCTTTCAAAGGTAATCTCATGTAGTAATGACCATCCATGAACTGAGTAGATTTGGTCACAGACATCATGAATTGCCGGTCCTCTTGTGCCATTTCAGAATTATCCTCATAACGACGTTCAGGAAAATCGATATTAAACTGCTTCACCAGCAAATCTTCAATCTTCTCCACAGATATGCGATTCACTGTATAGCTCTGTATACCAGATTTTCTTGTCTTGATGCTCTCTTCCTTTGGTCCATTTGACTATCCAGCCAAGAACTGTCTTCACTGCATAAGGCCCCATTGCTTATGCTGTTTATCACCTTCCATGGTTCCATGGCCTTATGAGCGTTCACTCCAATAAGTAGCCCTACTGCAGCCTCGATATGTGGCAGACGAACTTCATGCAAGTAAGGCCATTTCTCAATATCCTTCTGTCTAGGAATGTTCCCTTCTTTCACGGGCAAGTGTCGCCGAGTCAAGACAGTGGGTAGATCGATATAAGTATTCTCTTCTAAAACACACATTTCTAAGTCAGACAGCAAGTATCCTCGCACCTTTTTTTGTTGACCCATAGTGCAAAGCAGAAAATCAGTCTTCTGATATATTAGAACATATTCTGCCCTGTATGTTCAGTTGATGAATGAGATTTTCTGTGCAAAAGGTGCTTGTGCTTCCTGGGTCTAGGAAAGCGCAAGTCTACAGATTTTTCACTCTTCTTTGATTTCACCTTTACAGGTATAACGGAGAGGATGCACTAACCATCGCCAGCCCCAGTATATCCACAAGTTTTCTGACCCAGTGAGAGAAAAGCATTTGAAACTGCAAAGTTGTGGTCTTCAAACTTTTCATCTTGCTTATCTTCTTGTTTAATGATATGTAGGACACCTGGATGTTTTAGTGAGCAATCTGGACATGACATTCTCCTCTTACAATCTTTACTCATGTGTCCTTGTGTTAGACAGCCAAAGCACAGACCTTTACTTTTAAGAAACTGAATTCTGTCCTTGTATTCCTGGTTCTTAAGCTTAATACAGGAATCAAGTGTGTGTTCCTTGTTACAGAACAAACAAGCTCTTCGAACTGCAAAATCAGATCTATCTGTATTCTGTTTCTTTTGTCGTGAGTATTCTGCTTTGTCCTTGTCAGACGGCGAGACATTTGTGGCAAAGATACTACCTTTGAAATCACTCTTCCTTGAGTTCTTCTCTGGAAAACTGGACTTTCCTTTTCTCTCCACCTTAACGTCCTGAATATCTCCAAAGAGTGGGTCATTCAAAACTTGAGCATTTAAGTCAATAAAGTTGACCAAATCTTCAAATGTGGCTCTTCGTCCATTTCGTTGCTGAATATCAAAGGCTGTATTTCTCCAACGTTCTCTAAGTCTGAAAGGAAGTTTTGAAAGGACTGTTCTCACGTTTGTCTGATTATTCATCTCATCCATGAATTCAACATCAGCCATGGTGTTTCTGCATCCAATAAGGAATAAGGCATAAGTCTTCATTCCCTTATTGTCCTCTGTTTTGATTTGCGGCCATTTTAGAGCTTTCTCAAGGTAAGCTGTAGCTATCTTCAGCTCGTTGCCATAATGTAGCTGAAGAAGACGTTTTGCTTCTTTATAGCCCTTAGTTGGACTCATATGTTCGCAGCTAGATAGTATAACCTGTCTCGAGGATTATTAGTCTTGTTCTCAATCGAGTGGTCGAATGCCCTTATGAAAGAAATATAGACAAGAGGATCTCCAGAAAATATTGGCACATCTCTTTGAGGTAATTGGGATAAGCTCTGCTGCTTGACCAACAACTCAGTTATTTCGTTTTGGCGGTGCATCACATTGAACAGATATCTGCTATCATCAATCGACTGTTGAGTGTTACCATGATCTGTGGTTAGTTGAGATAGTCTCTGGATAGAGCTTTGATCCTGGGTGCTTGACATAGGCTCAGACTTTCTACACAGGTTAGATACTGGCTGAACTTGCCGTTGCTTTCGGCCTTTGAATGAATCACCAGCTTGTGACCCAGTCTGTGACCTGTAATAATCATTCATGCCATCTTGACCTTCTTCATACTCTTTTAACACTTTGAGTTCCGCATTTGATGCAGCAATTTCTGTATCCAATTCAAGCTGTTCTTTTTTGGCCTTCAATCTCAACTTTTCAGCCTCTAATTCTTGCTTCGTTCTTAAAGCAGATGCTCGGGCTAAAAGTGCTGCATGCTTAGCCTCCGCCTTGACACGAGCAGAACTGGTTAAAGATGCCACAGAACTAACGCTACTTGTCACAGATCCACTTTTCCTTCTATCACAACGAGTCATCACCTCTGACACACTATCACTTGGTTTTAACGCCGTCGTCATCTTCATCTTGAGGCTCATGCTCATCAGACCCATTTCCTTTATTTGTGGTTGAAATTAGGGCTGAACGATTAATTGCATTTGCGATAATATCGCAATATGAGAAAACGCGATTCTTCAACCGCAGAGGCTGCGATTACACTGTCACGTGACACGCGAGAGTAGGAGTAAAGCGGTGTGTTCGACTTGAAGATAGATCGTATGACATCGAAGTACGGCGAGATAAAGCATAAGGAGACATCCGCTCTCTTATAGCTCTCGCAGTACTTTGATGACACACACAGCGATCGGTCTAGCAGCGCTGCTTCAATTCAAACACATCTAAGCAGTCTTCAGAGGAAGCATCAAGTTGGCACGCTATGTTGCCAAGTCCGCAGATTGCCGCGGGTTGTTTTCGTGTCCGCGGGTCTTTCATAACATGCAGAATTGACGCGCTACATGTAAACGATATTCTTTGCTGTATTTTCCTGTCAAAATAACGGAGTTCCTTTAGAATTCTTCAGCTTTTAAGAACTGCCGGGTTCTCCGCTAGTGGGCGGAGCTAATGCGTAAACGGCAATCTCATTGGCCGGCGCTCACCTATCATTGTCCCTGTTTTGATTTCAGCGAATCAGTTCGAGCGAACGCAGACAACCTGATTAATATTCATGAACCCAGCAGCTCAATAATCCTTAGTGCGTTTTATATTGTTATTAGTAGTAGAATTCGTAGTAGTTTTGTTATCTTATCAGTATTATTTGTAGTTTTCTTTTTCCTTTTTTTATAGAAACACTAAATGACAAACAATATCTTAAGCACCACCACCAATCCTAAGTTCAGTCAACATGACAAATATGCATTCATACATGGTTATTCTAATTACTAAAGTTATATCATCATATAATGCTAAAATTTAATGCTAAATTATCATAATATCATATAATGTTTGACTGACTGATGCTAAGTGAGATATTTAAAAAAAAACTGTGCCATTTTACAAACATAAGCTTTATATAGATATAATTATATATAATTGAAAATCATTCAATGGATTATTGTAAATATTATCAACCCTCTATGGACACCTTGGCAATATAATCTCCATTGGCTTGTCATTTTTTTTAGTTTACTCACCAGACTAATATTAATTATCTGATATACTATAAAAAATGACAAGCCAATGCAGATTCTATTGCCAAGGTGTCCATAGAGGGTTGATCATATTTACAATAATCAATTGAATTTGATAGGTGTCTCTCACATTGTCCCACAGAAACATTAAAATAGTGTAGATTAGTGTGCAATGTATTATAATAATAATAATGTATTCTATTTAGTGTCCATTTCATTCATTTAACATTTAATATTGGGGACATCCAAGTTATTTGACATATTTGAACATTTAAAAAAAAAGTAACAATAGTTACTTTCCCTGGTAATTAGTTTATTTTATAATGATGTAACTCAGTTACTATTTGTGAGAAGTAACTAGTAATATAACTAATTACTTTTTTAAAGTAACGTGCCCAACACTGCATACTATACAATGATTTATTGCTTGTCTTTGTTGAAATAATACAGAATATAAGAGCTTTTAAATAACAGTTGAAGTGATCGCGTCACACACACTCACACACACACACATCAGTACCAGCATTGCTAACTTGAAAGCCAGTTGGTACTTTATCAAAATAAAATACAGTGAGCCAAACATCAGCGCGGCGCCTCTGTGTCACCGTTGGCATTCGCTGTTCTTCTGCTGGCGGTTATCAAACAGCGTTTCATTGCTGCGGGCGCCCTTCTGGATTGGGGGTGAATTGCCTGTATTCGTCATAAGGCATCATGCACCGAACCGAGATGCCTGTACCGTGACGGTTCGGTACGAATAAACGTACCGTGCCACCCCTAATATATATATATATATTATACAGTGAGGAAAATAAAGTATTTGAACACCCTGCTATTTTGCAAGTTCTCCACTTAGAAATCATGGAGGGGTCTGAAATTGTCATCGTAGGTGCATGTCCACTGTGAGAGACATAATCTAAAAAAAAAAATCCAGAAATCACAATGTATGATTTTTTAACTATTTATTTGTATGATACAGCTGCAAATAAGTATTTGAACACCTGAGAAAATCAATGTTAATATTTGGTACAGTAGCCTTTGTTTGCAATTACAGAGTCAAACGTTTCCTGTAGTTTTTCACCAGGTTTGCACACACTGCAGGAGGGATTTTGGCCACTCCTCCACACAGATCTTCTCTAGATCAGTCAGGTTTCTGGCCTGTCGCTGAGAACACGGAGTTTGAGCTCCCTCCAAAGATTCTCTATTGGGTTTAGGTCTGGAGACTGGCTAGGCCACGCCAGAACCTTGATATGCTTCTTACAGAGCCACTCCTTGGTTATCCTGGCTGTGTGCTTTGGGTCATTGTCATGTTGGAAGACCCAGCCTCGACCCATCTTCAATGCTCTAACTGAGGGAAGGAGGTTGTTCCCCAAAATCTCGCAATACATGGCCCCGGTCATCCTCTCCTTAATACAGTGCAGTCGCCTGTCCATGTGCAGTAAAACACCCCCAAAGCATGATGCTACCACCCCCATGCTTCACAGTAGGGATGGTGTTCTTGGGATGGTACTCATCATTCTTCTTCCTCCAAACACGTTTAGTGGAATTATGACCAAAAAGTTCTATTTTGGTCTCATCTGACCACATGACTTCTCCCATGACTCCTCTGGATCATCCAAATGGTCATTGGCAAACTTAGTCGGGGCCTGGACATGTGCTGGTTTAAGCAGGGGAACCTTCCGTGCCATGCATGATTTCAAACCATGACGTCTTAGTGTATTACCAACAGTAACCTTGGAAACGGTGGTCCCAGCTCTTTGCAGGTCATTGACCAGCTCCTCCCGTGTAGTTCTGGGCTGATTTCTCACCTTTCTTAGGATCATTGAGACCCCACGAGGTGAGATCTTGCATGGAGCCCCAGTCCGAGGGAGATTGACAGTCATGTTTAGCTTCTTCCATTTTCTAATGATTGCTTCAACAGTGGACCTTTTTTCACCAAGCTGCTTGGCAATTTCCCCGTAGCCCTTTCCAGCCTTGTGGAGGTGTAATTTTGTCTCTAGTGTCTTTGGACAGCTCTTAGGTCTTGGCCATGTTAGTAGTTGGATTCTTACTGATTGTATGGGGTGGACAGGTGTCTTTATGCAGCTAACGACCTCAAACAGGTGCATCTAATTTAGGATAATAAATGGAGTGGAGGTGGACATTTTAAAGGCAGACTAACAGGTCTTTGAGGGTCAGAATTCTAGCTGATAGACAGGTGTTCAAATACTTATTTGCAGCTGTATCAACAAATAAATAGTTAAAAAATCATACATTGTGATTTCTGGATTTTTTTTTTTAGATTATGTCTCTCACAGTGGACATGCACCTACGATGACAATTTCAGACCCCTCCATGATTTCTAAGTGGGAGAACTTGCAAAATAGCAGGGTGTTCAAATACTTATTTTCCTCACTGTATATACACACAGGTGCTGGTCATATAATTAGAATATCATCAAAAAGTTGATTTATTTCACTAATTCCATTCAAAAGTTGAAACTTGTATATATTTCATTCATTACACACAGACTGATATATTTCAAATGTTTATTTCTTTTAATTTTGATGATTATAAGTGACAACTAAGGAAAATCCCAAATTCAGTATCTCAGAAAATTAGAATATCGTGAAAAGGTTCAATATTGAAGACACCTGGTGCCACACTCTAATCAGCTAATTAACTCAAAACACCTGCAAAGGCCTTTAAATGGTCTCTGTCTAGTTCTGTAGGCTACACAATCATGGGGAAGACTGCTGACTTGACAGTTGTCCAAAAGACGACCATTGACACGTTGCACAAGGAGGGCAAGACACAAAAGGTCATTGCAAAAGAGGCTGGCTGTTCACAGAGCTCTGTGTCCAAGCACATTAATAGAGAGGCGAAGGGGAGGAAAAGATGTGGTAGAAAAAAGTGTACAAGCAATAGGGATAACCGCACCCTGGAGAGGATTGTGAAACAAAACCCGTTCAAAAATGTGGGGGAGATTCACAAAGAGTGGACTGCAGCTGGAGTCAGTGCTTCAAGAACCACTATGCACAGACGTATGCAAGACATGGGTTTCAGCTGTCGCATTCCTTGTGTCTTGAACAACAAACAGCGTCAGAAGTGTCTCGCCTGGGCTAAAGACAAAAAGGACTGGACTGCTGCTGAGTGGTCCAAAGTTATGTTCTCTGATGAATGTAAATTTTGCATTTCCTTTGGAAGTCAGGGTCCCAGAGTCTGGAGGAAGAGAGGAGAGACACACAATCCACGTTGCTTGAGGTCCAGTGTAAAGTTTCCACAGTCAGTGATGATTTGGGGTGCCATGTCATCTGCTGGTGTTGGTCCACTGTGTTTTCTGAGGTCCAAGGTCAACGCAGCCGTATACCAGGAAGTTTTAGAGCACTTCATGCTTCCTGCTGCTGACCAACTTTATGGAGATGCAGATTTCATTTTCCAACAGGACTTGGCACCTGCACACAGTGCCAAAGCAACCAGTATCTGGTTTAACCCTTTGGGGTCGATCAACGCGGATACGCGTTTTGTGGCAGATTTTCCTCATAAGGCCGAAATGAGCTTGAATTACTCTGTCATTTTTGATCGTACAGATAAGAGCAATACACCATTCGAATCTGTAAGGGGTCTACTTTTATTTGTATACACTCATAATAACAACTAAACTTTGTGCTTTTGAAGAATAAAGAAAACAAACAGGGTGCGCTCTCTGTCTTCTCCGTCTCCACGAACTGCTTTTAGAAACGCGTCACTAAAATGAAGTGTAACTCAGCGAAAACTCAACACAGAGACATGGGAGTTATATCTATAGAAAGATTGAAGTGTCTTCTTTTAAATGAAGTAAGTCATATCGAAAACAAATATTCTGTGATAAAGCAATCCGTATGAAACCAACACGATGTTCAGTCTTTCCCGTCTAACTCATTATCTCTAATGCGATCCCGCCCCCTCGCGGCTCGCGGCCGTTCATATGTAAATATCCACGCGAGACACGCGCTCATGGAGACGCCAAACATAAACAAAGAGGAGATCGCTACTGTTCGTTTCTGGAAGAAGACGCGCTGAGTAAAGGCAGGACTTCCCTCAAAAGAAGAACAATATTTCATCCAGTAGTGGAGATCAATCTGATGAGTAAGTAATGTTTATTTTTTGCATTAGTTAACGTGTTATTGTGACAATAGTAATATGAGTGTACACTGTAACATGATGAATGCTACGAGTCTAAGTATGTTTATAACATGTTTATAAGAAGGGTATTGTATAATCTTTGGCTATACTCTGTTTGTGAATATAGCCATAGATGTTTATTACTATAGTTTTTGTATTGTATAGGCCTACATACAAAGCATGCTTGTTTATGAATGTAACTAAGCTTCTGTTCACGATTATCTGCTCTTGTTATTGGCATTCTGTAAGGTACTGTGAAAAAAAATGCTGACGATTGTTTATAACATTCTTTTAGGACTGTGAATACATACCCTCGCCTTCACCTGCATCTCACAAAGGAAGGGGGCGCTGGTCTCGTTCAGTTTTCATCTCCATTCACAATCATACAGAGTAAGTGTGCATTCACCATTTTACAGATGTTACTTTAATTTGATTTATTTACTGTAAGGTAAAATATGTGTGCTATGTGGTAATTGTGTTCTTTTTTTCTATAAATTAGTACTAGTATCAGTGACCATCACAATAATGTTAATAATGTAGTTTGTGTAAACAGCATGCTTACTTTTTATTTCAGATGTGAGGATAACAGTGCAAAAGAACCTGTTGCAAAGTGAGCCAATGCAAATAAGCAGCCCACTCAGGAACCTGGAACACAGCTACAAACTAAGCTACAAAGCTACATTTTCAGCATCATTACTCCAGTCTTACTCCAAGTGTAACAATACACACTATACCATTCAAAAGCTTGGAGTCAGTATATACAGAAATTAAAACTTTTATATAGCACACAAGTGATGATAAAGAAGGATCATGTGACTGGAGTAATGATGCTAAAAAGTCAGCTTTGATTGATCCTAATAAACTATATAACTGCACTCGCAAGTGAATCTCAAGTTATTTTGTGTGATAGCTAGATATAATCTTAATAAACTAAAAACAAAAAATATATAAATGTATTTTGTCCTCATATTCTTTCTTGTAACTCTTCCCTCTCAGTCACATACCTGCCTGAATGGCTCATTATGAAGCTCATTATGCAGCTCATTATGCGGGCCTTTGTCTTCTCAGGTGTGAATGTGAAGGTTGACGCCTTCTCGCATAGACCTTTTCTATTCAAAAAGTGTCTTAGAAAATTTAAATCAATATATTGTTTTCTGTGAGTAAGTAAACAAGATTATTTTCATATAATTTTGAAGCAAAAACTCTAGGCTACAAGATCCAGTTCTATAAGTCTTGTGAACAAATGTTCTGTATGTTTTTTATGGCCTTATTTCAGTGACTTCAAAATTTTAGTTTTTCACTAACCACGCATAAATGTTTCTTTCTCAAAAACAAAACCATGTACATAAATGCTGCTAACATATTATTGTAGCCCAGTTTGTGCTGTTTACAGTGTTATTAGACTTTAGCATTTATATGTTTATAAGCAACTGAAAAAGCACAAATGTCAGGGCATGTCAAAACTTCTCCAGGCCCCCAAAACACCCTTAGACCCCAGAGGGTTAAGGACCATGGTATCCCTGTTCTTAATTGGCCAGCAAACTCGCCTGACCTTAACCCCATAGAAAATCTATGGGGTATTGTGAAGAGGAAGATGTGATATGCCAGACCCAACAATGCAGAAGAGCTGAAGGCCACTATCCGAGCAACCTGGGCTCTCATAACACCTGAGCAGTGCCACAGACTGATCGACTCCATGCCACGCCGCATTGCTGCAGTAATTCAGGCAAAAGGAGCCCCAACTAAGTATTGAGTGCTGTACATGCTCATACTTTTCATGTTCATACTTTTCAGTTGGCCAAGATTTCTAAAAATCCTTTCTTTGTATTGGTCTTAAGTAACATTCTAATTTTCTGAGATACTGAATTTGGGATTTTCCTTAGTTGTCAGTTATAATCATCAAAATTAAAAGAAATAAACATTTGAAATATATCAGTCTGTGTGCAATGAATGAATATAATATACAAGTTTCACTTTTTGAATGGAATTAGTGAAATAAATCAACTTGATGATATTCTAATTATATGACCAGCACCTGTGTATATATATATATATATATATATATATAAATGGATTGTAGTAAATGTACGTATATCCTACCATCGGCCCAGACGAATGGCCCGGGCCGCACGGCCCACTTCATTCAAAAATTCTAATTAATTTAGCTTACTCCGGCTCAGTGCAGTGGCTCAAAAGCGCTCGTCAATGTCAAAATGTTTGAAATAGCCAATCAAAGTGTAGAAGGCGGGATTTACTGTTCACTGACGCTGAGCTGTGCGCGACTTGAATGCGAGGTAAGATGTAAGCAGCTAAACATGACGAGACAATTCAGCAATATTTGCCAACCGTTTACGATAAAAATAAATAAAATAAAAAAATAATGCCATGTACGTTATTCGTCCCAATGTAGGCTACATAACATAGCAGTTTTCAGCAGACATGAGATAAGAGTTAATCTCTATATAGGCTTTCTTCCGTGATTTCACATGTCTAAGAAAATGTTTAAAAATCTATAAAAATCATTCTCAATCTTACTCTAGAACATTGCAAATCTGAAGACTTTTGCTTTCGAGTGCTGTGCATAGGAAAGTGATTTATATTATAGGCCTAATACAAATATAATTTGCTTATTAATTCACATGCATTAGCCTATTTTATATACACACTGGTGGTTAAAAGTTTGAAATAATAAGGCTTTTTATTTATTTGAAAGAAGATTGAATTTATTTGATCAAAAATACAGTAAAACAATAATATTATGAAATATTACAGTTAAAATAGTGTTTTTTCTATTTAGGATGTTTTAAAATGTAATTTATTTCTCTGATCAAAGCTGAATTTTCAGCGTCATTACTCCAGTCTTCAGTGTCCCTTCAGAAATCATTCTAATGCTGCTTAATTTGCTGCTTAATTATTATCAGTTATTATTTGTGATCAATTATTAATAATGGTTTATTATTGGTATAATGGTTCTCAGTTAAAGAACAGCATTTATTTGAAATAAGTACTTCGTAAT
Organism: Schizothorax lantsangensis; assembly: GCA_027422415.1. Lineage (NCBI taxonomy): Eukaryota > Metazoa > Chordata > Actinopteri > Cypriniformes > Cyprinidae > Schizothorax > Schizothorax lantsangensis. The sequence continues at coordinate 27,686,573 of CM049844.1, forward strand.
AAGTGTAAATATCTTTACTGTCACTTAAATCAATTTAATTAAAGTCCCTTTTTGTATTCTATAATCTTTGATTTAATGCAACATTGTTCAAGAAAAATATTAATTAATATTTTTTAATCTTACCCAAGACTGAATGGTATCAGATTTTCCACAAAAATATGAAGCAGCACAAGAGTTTTCAATATTGCTAATAATCAGAAATGTTTCTAAAACAGCAAAGCAGCATTAGAATGATTTCTGTAGGATCATGTGACACTGAAGACTGGAGTAATGATGTTGAAAATTCAGCTTTGATCACAGAAATAAATTATATTTTACTATATATTCGCATAGAAGACAGCTATTTTAAATTGTAACATATATATTTCACAGTACTGTTTACTGCATTCTTCATCAAAATAATTTGCACTCTTTTCTACAATTGGAGCTCTATTCCTTAAAATGATAATGTCAAGCTCCTGCAAAACGACAAATACTGTATATGATGACCAATAGAAAGGCCCATAAAAACAGTCCGCATTCTGCACTATTCAAGTCTTCTAATCTAGACGATACCAGAGTATTGTGTCATATGGACTGATTATATGGATTTAACTTTAGTGATATTAAACTGTCCCTCGTAAAAAAAATCTTTAAAATGATTTACTATTTGCCATATACACCAGAAAAGAGAAATTATAATGTAAAGAAGTATACCACTCATTTATGGTGTGGTGCGGTGTGTTGCCGACCAGATTTGGTGGTGCCAAAAGTGGCCTGGACAAAAAGTGGCCCCCAGTCCGCCCCTGAATCAAACCCATTAATTCAGCATTCTACCACGTTGCTCTACAGATTGAGAATGCATTGTAAAAAATAGAGCTTTAATAATTTGAATGTGATGGATTATCAACTAATTATGTACCTTCCCTTGTAGGTGCGTTCAGATGTAGTATATAATGTTTTTATTAACATCAAAGTGCATACAGCACCAAGTTTGACAGTTGTGATAAATTATGTAAACACTGCTTTGAAAAATAATGCTTTTTTTTTTTTTGCTATTTTTTGTGCTTGCAGGTTAATTCAGACGGTCAATCTTTGTGGCACCTGATGCATTGAACGTCACAGATCAGCTGGAATTCTGGAAAGAGGGTGCAAAGAAAAGAGATCTGCCTGAATCCCATCCTGCTGTTTTCTCATCGGAGAGCTTGTCAACTTTGACTGTGAAAATTACTGACATTTAACACAACTCAAAACTCATTTTTACTATATTATTTAATTTTACTAACACTACCAGTCAAAAGTTTTTGAACAGTAAGATTTTTAATGTTTTTAAAGAAGCCTCTTCTGCTCACCAAGCCTGCATTTATTTGATCCAAAGTACAGCAAAACTATTTTGAATTTTTTTAGTATTTAAAATAAATGTTTTCTATTTGAATAATATTTTAAAATGTAATTTATTCCTGTAATCAAAGCAGAATTTTTAACATCCTTTAGAAATCATTATAATATTCTGATTTGCTGCTCAAAAAACTATTGTTATTATTATTATGTTTAAAACAGCTGAGTCAATTGTTTTGTCAACAGCATTTATCTGAAATAGAAATCTTTTTTAACATTATAAATGTCTTCATCTTCACTTTTGCTAAATAAAAGTAGTAATTTCCAAAATACTGAATCCAAGCTCTTGAATGGTATAATGTTACAAAATCTTTTTATTTCAGATAAATGTTGATCTTTGGATCTTTCTATTCATCAAAGTATCCTGAAAAAAATTACTCAACTGTTTTAAATATTTATGATGATAATAATAATAATAATAATAATAAATGTTTATCAGCATATTAGAATGATTTCTGAAGGATCATGTGACACTGAAGACTGGAGCAATGATGCTGAAAATTCAGTTTTGATCACAGAAATAAATTACATTTTAAAATATATTCAAATAGAAAGTTATTTTAAATAGTAAAAATATTTCACAATGTTACTGCTTTTGCTGTATTTTGGATCAAATAAATGCAGGCTTGGTGAGCAGAAGAGGCTTCTTTAAAAACATTAAAAATCTTACCGTTCAAAAACTTTTGACTGTTAGTGTACTTACTTGTTTTTGCTTTTCAGTATGTGTATGTTTTGCCATGATACAAAGTGCCCAGGGGACTGTGATGATGCCCTTTTTTCAGCTAGTTCATTCTAGAGCTCAAGACTTGTAATTTATACTTTAAAAAGAAAATGTTCAACAATTAAAAAGAATATTATCAGAACTAATGCTCATGAGTTATTGTGATTTTTATGGGGTAGGGGGGGGGGTGGTAAAAATCATGGATTACAGTGCTGCACCACAATTTGATTGTTTTTTAAAGGTAAAAAATGTTTAAACTACATGAAAATAAACACTACAGCACTGATACTGTAAATAAAAATACAGTAATAATACTGTAAATGAAAATGCGGTAATACTGTATATGAAAATACGGTAGGTAATAATACTGTAAATGAAAATACGGTAATAATACTGTAAATAAAAATACTGTAATAATACTGTAAATGAAAATACGGTAATAATACTGGTAAATGAAAATACGGTAATAATACTGTAAATGAAAATACGGTAATAATACTGTAAATGAAAATACGGTAATAATACTGTATTGAAAATACAGTAATAATACTGTAAATGGAAATACGGTAATACTGTAAATGCATATTACGGTAAAATACTGTAACCATTTTTACAGTAACTTACTGGCATCAGCTGCCAGTAAGTTACTGTAAAATTTACAGTAATCTTTTTACAGTGTACCCATTTTAAAATACCTATATTTTATAGGTATTTTTATATGTGTATTAGGATGCAAAATAACCACACAAAACAGCTTGCAGCTGCAGCAGCAGCAGCAGAGCAGTCAGCCTTAAATATCGTGCAAAATCATGTGCTATAAATGTAGGGTCCATTTGGCATGCAATCATCTAACAAATCAGCAGTAGAAAAAACAAAAACAAATGGCCAATTGTCAGAGAGAAAACAGCAATGATTCATGGGGGCTGTTTAGCAAACATGAAGCTCACTCCAGTGAGATTGCTTCATATTTCTCTGTGGAATCTCAAAAATGAATCTCACTGGAGACCACAACAATAACGTGTTTTAATCTGTGCTAGTAATTGATGGTTTGGGTTACTCGCGACCGGGTTTGCAGCAGTTCTGAACCAGAGCAGGTAACGTACTGAATGGGTAATTAAAGCGGGTGTCAAGTGTTTGATGTATGTTCCATTAATCCTTCTCCTCATCTTTAGATCAGCCCATTTATCTTAAACTAGACAAGCGGTGTAACACTTTCACAGGGCCGCAGGAATATAATGCACGGCTGCAGACAGAGAAGACTGTGGAAAAATGAGAGCGTGCTGACCAATTTAATTTTTAAAGCATGTGTGTGTACTGCCAATGTACAGTTCACTGCAGTCAAGACACAGAATATGAAACAAAAATTGTGTAATAAAGGAAACACCATTACAGCATATGAGAAAAACAGATGATTTAGTATATGAACATTAAATTAATGTTCTGTTAACAAATCACAGTTGCTGATCTGAAGATGTGCACTGTGTTGTTCTTGTGATGTTGTAACAGTACAGATAAGCAGTCTGTTATCTGCATCGCTTTGGTTACTGAACATGGCGGCTGGGCAGAAGAATGACGAGATGTTATGTGTCTCTGCAGCAGCCTTGGCCTCTACTAACAAACACACACACACACACCAACACACACGCAAAAGAGATGAGTTTTATGCACACATAAATAACAAATATACTATAACCTATAGCCATTCACAAATAAATGAAATTTACTGGTGATTTTGAACATCTTTAACCTTGAACATTGACCGCTATGAGTGCAATAATGAAGCACAGATACATTGAGTGATGTTCTCGCGTTCGCTGCATGACAGATTAATTAAACATGTAAAGTCAATACAAGCATTTCAATAAAAAGCATAATTTTGATGACAGTTTTTTCAGGCTTAAACTTGACTATAACCTCTGAATTTATTTTTGACATTTTTTTTAGTCCATGCAAAAAAGAAAGTCATTATTTAAATTTTTGTGTGAACTATCCCTTTAATCTAGTTTTGTAGCTATTCACTCCCTCAGTTTTGGGTCTTTTCTCTTCAGTAGACGGTGAAATGATCGGATGTTGTGATATATTCTTTGTGCTGATTTTAGACGGTCACACATTGCTCATTGTGTTCATCTGAATACACCTCATCTGCTATCCCAGAAAAATGGGTCAGGGTGATATATGATCATACAGAGTGAAAGAACAGTGCCTGCCTTCCCTCTTTCTGTCTTCTACCCCTTATGTTTTTTCTCTATATTTGTCCTGTTGTTTTTATCTTCCCTGTGGCTTTGATAACATTACATATTTAATACAATAATTTAAAAAGAATTAGGTTTTGAATTCAAATTTCTGCTTGGCTCAGGAACAACATTTCTAATGTTTCTAGCTTTTTTTCTTTATAATATTCCATTTAGCTCAAAAATTAGGCTTGGACTTCTGGCTTTTAAGACACCACTCAATGTCTGGAGCTGAAATTAATAAAGTTTTTTTTTGTTTTTTTTTACTTGCCTCTTTGTCTTTGTTTATCTGAATATAATATAATATAATATAATATAATATATAAATGATTCTAATGCATTTTAAAATTGTTTATTTATCAATTTATTAATCAAGCAAAGGGAATATAATTATACTGTAAATTGCTGAATTTAAAATTCCATTTACCTCAAAAAATTAGGCATGAAAAGAACACTTGTGATACCACCTCTCAAAGTTTTGAGCTGAAATGATTTCTTTGTCTTCCTAGGTTTTCCTCTTTGTCTTTGTTTCTCTTATAAATAATACTTATTTATTAATCAAGCAAATTAATACAATTATACAGTAAATTGTTGAATTCAAAATTCCAATTAGCTCAGAATATTAGGCATGAAAATGACACTTCTGATTCCGCCTCTCAACTTTTTGAGCTGAAATTTGTTTAGTTTTTTTTCTTGCTTGGTTTTCCTCTTTGTGTTTTTCTCTTAATATAATATAATATAATATTTTTTTATTATTAATTAAGTATTATGAAGCTAAATTAATTTAATTATGGAAAGTTTTGCATTCAACATTCCACTTACCTCAAAAAATCTGGCATGAAGCTACTGATACTGAATGTTTTGAGCTGAGGTTATTCCAGTTTTTCTTATGTTTTCTTGCTAGGTTCTCCTCTTTGTCTTTGTTTCTCTGTGTACGTTTGCTGTCTGTCAGCACAGTCTCTGCGGTCAGGCTTGACTGCACCTCTGATATACTTGTTTTCTTATGTTTCTGTTTTTTTTGCTGCACTGACTGTCATTTTATTGATGTGTATGTATCTGACCAGCAGCTATGGGCCACTCCACACATTCCACTGGGTTTACATCAAAACATCACATCCAGACGACAGACACAAACACAGCAGGTGCACACCTGGCCTTCTAGAACTTGAAAGTGTGTGTGTGTGTGTGTGTGCGTATGTGTGTGTGTGTGTGTGTGTGTGTGTGTGTGGCTCTGAAAAATGGCTGTCTCAATAGCCATACAACCCGAGATATTATTTTCCAGTCGCGTCGAGACGGAGGTCTCGGTGTCCCAAACATTGAATGGATTTATACTGCTTCCAGAATAGGTCATCTTCTTAACATGCTGAATAACGACGATATATCTGTCAGAGAGTTGGCACGTGAGTCACTTTTTCTTCACCTACAGCGGCGCAAAATACCGGCTGCTTCGTGCAACGAGCCACAGTTTCTTGGATTTAAATTAAAAGCGAATGGAAAATTGGATATCAAAACAGCAGGATTTGGAGTACGCTCTGATTGGCTGGACCTAAATGATCTTTGCCAGCGTACAGGACTGCAGCTCTCTTGACAAGGACCCGACGGAGCGGTAGTGGTCCTTAATGAGAATATAATAACAGACCCGCATATCTCTACTCTAGCGGTACTCCACACAGAAGGTACACCTCGTCAACTATCGACCAATAATGTAAGAGTTTCACTTCTTCATCTTAGAAAAACTCAAAGTTCTCAGCATTGGATGGGCTTGAAATTACAGGGAAAACTAGCACTTCTCCAATCAGCTGACCATTCAGTATCCCATTCTGTTTTGACGAACTTTTCAATCTCAGAGGATATTCAAATTTTTATGATTAAAGCACGATTACAATGTCTTCCAACTATGTACAATTTGTCAATATGGTACCCGTCAAAATATAACTCCTACTGTCTGTTACATCAAAATCAACAGGAAAATGAAACCGTTGCTCACATCTTAAATGGATGTTGTTGTTATAAAGGACTGTATGTGTCCAGACACGATCGCCTGGTTGATTTGATTGTAAAGGACTTGAAAATAATACATAAAGACAGTAAGATTTACCAGCATACTACTGTTAAACTGAACTGGTTCTATCATAGCACATCTGATAGAGACTATTTTAGAAACATTCCAAATACTCCTGACATTGTGATTGTAAACGAGGCTTTGAACACTGTGTTTGTTATTGAAGTTGGCTGTAGTTTTGACTTGTATTTGGATACTTGTTATCTTTCCAAATTGTTGAAATATCAGCTATTGGTTGAAGCCATCCATCAATTTGATTACCAGTGTACATTAATTATCCTAATATTTGGAAGTTTAGGTCATGTGCACAAGAATGTGATTAAAGGTCTGAAGTTGGGTGGATTGCAAAAAAAGAAAGCCAAAAAACTTGCTAAATTTTGTTCAGTTTCATCCATTATAGGGAGTATGCAAATATGGAAACGAAGATGTTTTGTCTATCCTTGAGTGTTGAATGTCATAAATATAAGGACTTGTGAATGTATGTTAGCCATGTGAACCTGTCATCTTGCAAACTGACTTCCCAAAGTGTTTGGATTCCGTTTTTGTTGCTTGTCTTGTGGATCCAAATAAAAGAAGAAAATGTGTGTTGTCTGAATGACAAAAAAAGAGAGAAATATTGAAGTATCAGTATACACACATTGTTATTGTTAGCAGTGTTTGTCAAGGCCAGCATCACTGCTATTTTTTATGTTTAGAGGTACTTTGGTTCGTAACTCGTCCCATGCACACCATTTGCATCACGGACATTAATTAGGCCTATACCTCAAATCATGCAGCTTGTTAAGGGATGCTTTTCTTAGTGATCAGTCTTACGATCATGCTGATTGAAAGATAAAATGTGTGAAAACAAACATAGATTTACAGTAAAGCAAAGATCACCAACCAGGGATATGCATACCCCAGAGGATACGTGAAAAGACTCACATAAGCAAAATGTTAATGCTAGGGGCACTGTACATCCATAGATGTGCCAATAAGTATTGTTGAATAAAGTCATTATTTTTGTTTTCTTTGCACACAAAAAGCATTCTCATAGCTTCATTTAATTACGGCTGAACCACTGATGTCACATGGACTATTTTAACAATGTGCTTACGGCCTTGAACATGTCAGTTGCATTGATCTCTATGGAGGGTCAGAAATCTCTCGGATTTCATCTAAAATATCTTAATTTGTGTTCTGAAGATGAACTACATGAGGGTGAGGAATTAATAACAGAATTATGGCGATGGGTTTTGCAAGGTTTGTGCACAAATCTAACGTGTTTTTGACATTTTGTAAAAATGTTACATCAATTGCAGAATGGAAAATGTCATGTTTTTAAAGCGTTCAAATAAGGGTTTGCAACAAATGACTTGCACCATGAATATGGCAGATAAATAGACCACATGAAGAGCGGTGGAGTTTCCCTCGCCAATTTTCTCTGCCTCTTGAGTCTTCCCTCCTTTTTGCACACACAGACCTGTGGTTTTCTCTGTAGACCCTCTCTAGTCCCTCTGGTCCAGTACTGACTCAGCCTCTCTCTCTGTCTCCATGCCTCATCTCATTCAGACTGTCACACAGCACCGCACCCTCTCGCTCATCGATTTCTGCCTCTTGTGCGGCCTCCTGGGCTCTTGCTCACTGCAGACCTCATACAGAGGTGTTGGACTGACTGAACCTCCACTAAACATGCAGATAGTCCTGCTGAATACACTAGCCTATGTTGTGGTTTGGATGCTGGTACTTAACTAACATAAGCAAGTCTGGACAAGCACCAAAACAGAACAAACCACACTGTTAAAAATGTTCCTGTTAAAAAACAGTAAAGAACTGACAGCTTGGTTGCCAGCAAGTTACTGTAAAATTAACAGTATCTTACTGTTGGGCAAAATTACAGTTGCCTACTGTTTATTAAAAAACAGTAAAGAACTGGCAGCACGGTTGCCAGCAAGTTACTGTAAAATTAACAGTATCTTACTGTTGGTGAAATTTACAGTTGGCTACTGTTTTTGAAAATACAGCATAACACTTGTTTTGCTCTTCTTCACAACTAAACTAACAATGTGTAAACTACAATACAAATATACTATACTATTGTGTACGCTACTGAGTAATGGCCTGCTAGTAAAAAGGACAACATTTTCCTCTTGGTTTTTAATATCTATTTGTACCCTTTGAAATAGTGACTTGAAATGTAACACAAGTAAAGCAGCTTTAAAGTGTTGTTTCAAAACACATCTCTGCTTTATTAAAAAAAAAAAACTAAATAACAAAAAAAAGAATTGAAATTTAAGGGGAAGTGGTCATAACAGAAATAAACTCAAAATATTCCCCAAATCAGATTCTGACTTACAGAACATTGGTACAAAATGAAAACAAATTGTAAAATTAAGCCCAAAGCTTACATTTATGACAATAAATGTACATTTCAGCTGTATAAATGATAAATAAATTGCTTTACCAAGTCTTTAACAATTCATTCTAATAGGTCATGCAGGCTGTCCAAAAATGAGCTCTGGACACAAAGATTAAGTGAAAAACTTAAAGAACACCCGAGTAAATGTTTTTGAGTGAATAGAAATTAATGAATACCTGAAAAAAATAGAGATCAAGAGACTGTGTGAGAGAGTGTGTGGTGATGTGTGTGTGATGTGAGTGTGTATGTGGTCTGTTGTGTGTAATACTTGTATAAAGTCGTTGTATGAAGTCCATCAATTTTTTTAAGCAGACTGGAGACATGAGGGTTCACGGTTTTCTTTTTCTGGGTGACCTTCCCCATCTGCTTTGATATGACTCCTCCAGCCTTGGTCCCCTTTTCCGGATTTATCCCGTTGAACCACCTGGAAAAACAAATGTGTGTGTTTAGAATTAGTGTGGAGGGAAAAACAGATGATAACACTTTATTTTACGATCTCTTAACTAGTTGCTTATTAGCATGCATATTACTAGAATATTAGCCATTTGAATGAGAATGAGAATGAGCTTTATTGGCCAGGTATGTTTACACATACAAGGAATTTGTTATAGTGACAGAAGCTCCACAGTGCAACAGAATGACAGCAACAGGACAGGACACAGATAATAAAAGAATAATAAACAAATATACAAAATAGACAATGTACAAAATAGCAAAAACACAATATATAATATAGACAATTATGTATGTTCAGGTATGATATGTGCAAGTTTGAATTGTAAATAAGTATGTGTGCTAAATAAATAATGTATAATAGTGTTGTGTGTTCAACGTTTATTTATTAGCACTAATTAAGCACATATTAATGCCTTATTCTGCATTGATTTAAAAAAAAAATTATATGATATGATCAATAAGTCATTCTAACATATGTTTTTCCATTACTTCAACTCAAAATAATAACCAATTTCAGCTTCAAGTTACGAATATACTAAATTCAACTACATTTTAAAGTCAGTTTAATATAATTTAAGTTGAAATGAATTCCAGAGACATGCTGCTTGGCCACTAATCTAACTCTTCCTTTGTCCACCAGATACATCCTCTTTTTTCCAGCATAGACGTAAAACTGGATGCATCAGCTCAGTGTCATCTCACTTTATTGAATTCTCTCAGCTCTTGCTGGCAGCGTGTTGATGCCAGTTCCTTACCCCACAATGCACAGCCATAGCAACAGTATGTATCTCAGGGGATTGTAGGAAGGAGGATGGTAGAGGGAGAGATTTGAAGAATGAAACAGAATAAGACAGGAACTATTTTAGTCTTTCCTGACCTTTCAGTGTCTCCTCATTGTGTAAAAATAGGTGGCAGGGATGGATAGGGTAATGAAGACACGCTTTGCTTCAAGAATGGCAGATGTTTGTTGCAGCTGAGTGCACGTTTCCTACATCACCCAGGACAGGCTCATTGATTTATCCTTTTGTTCTCTTCTACTGTAATATATCTGGAAATTGGCAGCATGCCTGATTGCTTTACTATACTATTACAGTGTCTCATTTAGAAGTCTGCATCCTCCGGAGGTCTCATTCGAAGGGTGCATACGTCATTGAGGCTGTCTCGTTTCAGAAAAGCAAGTAGGACACTCCGAATGCGACCTTCGAATGCGTCCTTCTTTCACAAGAATTCGGAGGATGCATCAGGTGTATCCTTTGCTGCTACAGATAACCCACAATTCTTTGCGTCGCCGTAAACCGTCGTTCATTTGAAAAATGCGGCGCCGGCAGATGTAGGCAGATGTAGGCTAACGTTACACACAAGCGCAGATGTGGTCTTTTCAACTTAACTTAAAGTGCCAGTAAAAACGGATAAACTTTGTTCTTAATATCCTCCTCCTTTTTTTCTATAACAGATGTCTGTTGTATGTACGCTGGAGCTCCTCAAACACTGAGCAAAATAAAACAAGTAAAAGCATTTTTTTTTTCAAATTACTTTCCAAATTTAGAAATAATTTTCCTTCATTTAAGTAGTGTGAGAGCACCACAATGCTCTAAACGTATATCTATGGCTCTAAATGTGTTAGCAAATCAACACGATACTTCCGGTTTCCTTTTCCTCCCGTCCTACGAAGGCCGTCTCGTTTAATTCTAGTCTGAGGGCACTTCGTATACGTTACGCATCCTACAGAGGATGCGACCTACAGAGGATTCGACCTTCGGAGGACGCAGTCTTCTAAATGAGACACAGTTTATATAATGTCTTTGTTGTTACAACTCGAATTCCGGAAATGTTGGGACGTTTTTTAAATTTGAATAAAATGAAAACTAAAAGACTTTCAAATCGCATGAGCCAATAGTTTATTCACAATAGAACATAGAGAACATAAAACTGTTTAAACGGGTAAATTGTACACTTTTATCCACTAAATGAGCTCATTTCAAATTTGATGCCTGCTACAGGTCTCAAAAAAGTTGGCACGGGGGCAACAAAGGGCTGAAAAAGCAAGACATTTTGAAAAGATTCAGCTGGGAGAACATCTAGCAACTAATTAAGTTAATTGACATCAGGTCTGTAACATGATTAGCTATAAAAGGGATGTCTTAGAGAGGCAGAGTCTCTCGGAAGTAAAGATGGCAGAGGCTCTCCAATCTGTGAAAGAGTGTGTAAAAAGATTGTGGAATACTTTAAAAACAACGTTACTCAACGTCAAATTGCAAAAGCTTTGCAAATCTCATCATCTACAGTGCATAACATCATCATAAGATTCAGAGAAACTGGAGAAATCTCTGTGCGTAAGGGACAAGGGCGAAGACCTTTGTTGGATGCCTGTGGTCTTCGGGCCTCAGATGACACTGCATCACTCATCGGCATGATTCTGTCATTCACATTACTAAATGGGCCCAGGAATACTTCCAGAAACCACTGTCAGTAAACACAACCCGCCATGCCATTTGCAGATGCCAACTAAAGCTCTATCATGCAAAAAGGTAGCCATACTGTATGTGAACATGGTCCAGAAGCGCTGTCGTGTCCTGTGGGCCAAGGCTCATTTAAAATGGACTGTTTCAAAGTGGAAAAGTCTTCTATGGTCAGACGAGTCCAAATTTGACATTCTTGTTGGAAATCATGGACGCTGTGTCCTCCGGGCTAAAGAGGAGGGAGACCTTCCAGCGTGTCATCAGCATTCAGTTCAAAAGCCAGCATCTCTGATGGTACAGGGGTGCATAAGTGCATACGGTATGGGCAGCTTGCATGTTTTGGAAGGCACTATGAAAGCTGAAAGGTATATAAATGTTTTAGAGCAACATATGCTCCCCTTCAGATGATGTCTATTTCAGGGAAGGTCTTGTGTATTTCAGCAGGACAATGAAAAACCACATACTGCAGCTATTACAACAGCATGGCTTCGAAGTAGAAGAGTCTGGGTGCTGAATTGGCCTGCCTGCAGTCCAGATCTTTCACCTATAGAGAACATTTGGTGCAACATTAAACGAAAAATATCAAAGACGACCACAAACTCTTCAGCAGCTGGAAACCTATATCAGGCAAGAATGGGACCAAATTCCAACACCAAAACTCCAGAAACTCATAACCTTGATGTCCAGACGTCTTTAAACCGTTTTTGAAAAGAAGAGGAGATGCTACACCATGGTAAACATACCCCCGTCCCAACTATTTTGAGACCTGTAGCAGGCATCAAATTTGAAATGAGCTCATTTTGTGCATAAAATTGTAAAATTTCTCAGTTTAAACATTTGTTATGTTATCTATGTTCTATTGTGAATAAAATATTGGCTCATGTGATTTTAAATTCTTTTAGTTTTCATTTTATTCAAATTTTAAAAAGTCCCAACATTTCCAGAATTTGGGTTGTATTTTAAATGCAACTGATATGATTTACGACACATAGCAGGGTTTAAAAGGGAATAACCACAATGAAAATCTGGACTTTTTTTCATTTAAATGTTTTAGGATTTATATTAATATTAAATGGGTCAAATATTAGGTTCATGTATATTTGGACAGAGGCACAATTTTTTATTATTTTAGCTGCTGACCAAAACATATTCAAGTTACAGTTATATACTGTACTGTGCACACTCTGAGCTTTAATTTGACGGTATTCTCATCAAAATTGGAGGAAAGATAAAGGAATTACAGCTCTTTAATATGTACCTCCCCCTTTGTCAAGGGCCCATAAGTAATGGACAATTGACTCAAAATCTGTTTCATGGACAGGGGGGCTAGTCTTTCGTTATTTCTACATCAGTTAAGCAGGTAAAAGGTCTGGAGTTGATTCTAAGTGTGCCATTTGCATTTGGAAGCTGTTGCTGTGAACCCACATCATGCGGTCAAAGGATTTCTCCATACAAGTGAAACAGACAATCGTTAGGCTTCAAAAACAAATCAAATCCATAAGAGAGATAGCAGGAACATTAGGAGTGGCCAAATCAACAGTGTGGTACATTCTGAGAAAAAAAGAACGCACTGGTGAGCTCAACAACATAAAAAGGCCTAGACGTCCACGGAGGACAACAGTGGTAGATGAATGGAGGATCCTCTCCATGGTAAAGAAAAACCCTTTCACAACATCCAGCCAAGTGACGAACACTTTATTGGTGGTAGGTGTGTCACTGTCAAAGTCCACAATCAAGACTTCACCAGAGCAAATACAGAGGGTTCACCACAAGGTGCAAACAAGGCCAGATTAGACTTTGCCAAAAAAAATAGCCAGACCACTTCTGGAAAAGCATTCTTTGGACGGCTGAAATTAAGATCAACCTGTACCAGAATGATGGGAAGAAAAAAGTATGGAGAAGACTTGGAACAGCTCATGATCCAAAGCATACAACATCATCTGTGAAACATGGTGGAGTGTGATGGCATGAGCATGCATAGCTTCCAGTGGCACTGGGTTACTGGTGTTTAGTGATGACGTGACAGAAGACAGAAGCAGCCGGAAGAATTATGAAGTGTACAGGGATATACTCTCTGCCCAGATTCAGACAAATGCAGCAAAGTTGATTGGGTGGCGCTTCATAATACAAAATCCAAAACATACAGCAAAAGCAACCCAGGAGTTTTTGAAGGTAAAAAATTGAATATTCTGCAATGGCCAAGTCAATCTCCTGATCTCAACAACTGTACAACAACTGTACAACAACTGTAGTCAGCTGCAGTAAAGGTCTGGCAAAGCATCACAAAGGATTCTCAACAAAATATTAATAATGAACATTTCATTTATGATTATATTTATTTGTCCTATTACATTTGAGCCCATGAACATGGGTAATATGTAAAAAAATAAAAAATTGTAATTCCTAAGCATTTTATGTTAGATTTTTGTTCAACCCTTGAATTAAAACTTAAAGTCTGCACTTCATCATGTATTACTGCATTTCATCTTGTTTTATTTTCAATTCTGTTCTGGTGGCATACAGAGCCGAAATTATGAAAATTGTGTCAGTGTCCAAATATGTATGGACCTAACTGTATAGATAGATAGATAGATAGATAGATAGATAGAGAAACATTAGCATTGTTTCATAATATTTCACATGCAGTAAACTTCTACACACAGCAAGTTTAAAACAATATAATAATATCTGCACAATTAAACTGTAAAAGGTTTAGCATCATTTATTCATCCCATGTAAAGCAATGCATTATGCATTTTATTATTATGCATTTAATTTAATTTAATTTTTATTTTATCATTAATTATTTTATTTAATTTGTAATAATTTTTATGAAATGTCTTTTTACTTATTTATTTATATATCACTTATTATTTATTAACTAATCAGGGAATTGCTAGTAGTTATTTGGGGGGTGTATCCCTGTTAGTTCCCATCTATTTTGTGTGTGAAGTGCGGGCGTACAGCATAGCAGCGGGGTCGAATTCTCTCTGTTTTTCCTTTTTTCTCTTTTTTTTTGCCTTTTTGAGCAGAAAGAGCTGCAAAGGCCGTTCTCACGGCTGGTGAACGGTGCGCTTAAAGAGCGCGTAAAAGCTGTTTTCACAGCTGGTAAGAGATCGAGAGAGAGAGCACACGACAGGTTGCACAATCCCTGTCTGTGTTGCCGCGGCCGTTCCCCTGCGTGCTTCAGCACTGATTAAAAAAGAGCAAAGTAAAAGAGCTTACAGTAGTAGCTTGCGTCTTTTAAAGAGACATTCTATGACATTTCTGGATGCGGTTGTTTGGTTGGCTGCGGATGTTGCACCGAGAGGCTGGGCGCGCGCTGATGGGCTTATGGGCTTAGAGCATTCAGCGTTTGTGGGATGAGTTTACCATTGTGGGAAGATGTTCGGATTGTGCGTTGAGATTTGATTTGACTTGCAAGGGAAATCTTCCTCAGAGGCTTGCTGCAGTGGTGCTGGTGGATCGAGGATTGTGTGAGTCGCTGTTCGGAACCAACCCCGAGGAACCCTCACTCCTCTGCACTCAAAGCCAGTAGAGTGCCGGGGAGCGTGGGTGGGCCATCTCAAAAGGTGTGGATGTCCGCGTGTGTGGGTTCTGCGATAGTGAGTGTCGACTGTCGCTAGCATCGGGAGTGAGTCAGACTTTTCTGATGAGACGCGTCAGAGCCTTGCTTTGGTTTTGGGTGCCGGTAGCTGTGCCCGGATCGGAAATGATGTTGCTTGCCACCGTGGGTTCGTGGGCTGTGTGGACCGGCGAGATTGGATGGCCAATTGGTTTCTCGGGGTGGCACGAGCTGGTTCTCAGCCACCCACCCCTGGTTCCTTTCTTCCCGGAGGTGCATGAAGAGCTCACTGGTATGTGGAAGGCACCTTTTACTGCCCGAAACCGTGCCGATGGGTCCTCCTCCCTCACCACCCTTGTTGGTGGTGTGGCTAAGGGTTACACGTGCATCCCCCCTGTGGAGCGGGCCGTTGCTATGCAGCTGTGCCCTAACTCCACCTGGTGGGGGGAGCCGTCTCTCCCTTCCCGGGCCTGTAAGCACTCGTCGGACCTTACCGGCAAGGCTTACCAGGCCTGTGGGGAAGCCGCTTCCGCCTTACACACTATGGCGTTGCTGTAGGTCCATCAGGCCAAGGCACTGAGGGACCTGCACGAGGGTGGTCATGATCCGCAAGTTCTTCAGTAACTTCGTGCCGCGACGGACCTCGCGCTTTGGGCGACGAAGGTTACAGCACGGTCAGTGGGTCGTGCGATGTCCACATTGGTGGTCCAGGAACACCATCTCTGGCTGTGTCTGGCCGACATGATGGATACTGACAAAGGCCTCTTCGGCCTCTTCGGCGACGCGGTCGAGAACTTTGCCCAGCAGTTCGGCTGCCCCACTGCGGGTACGCCTATGGTCCCCTTGGTCCCGCTTGTGTGGTCTCTGCGAGCCTGGTTAGCGCTCCCCAGTCCGTCTCGCTGGCTCATTCGGACCATCAGGCTCGGCTATGCGATTCAATTCGCCCGGCGTCCCCCCAAGTTCAAGGGTGTCCACTTCACTTCAGTGAAAGCTGTCGATGCCCATGTCTTGTGTGCGGAGATCGTAGTCCTACTGGCGAAGGACGCGATAGAGCCGGTCCCTCCAGCCGATATGAGGTCAGGGTTTTACAGCCCTTACTTCATTGTACCCAAGAAAGCAGTGGGTTACAACCGATCTTGGACCTGCGAGTTTTGAATCGGAGCCTTCACAAGCTACCGTACAGAATGCTCACGCAGAAACGCATTTTCGAGTGCATCCGTCCCCGAGATTGGTTTGCAACAATCGACCTGAAGGACGCGTACTTTCATGTCTCGATTCTTCCTTGACACAGGCCGTTTCTGCGCTTTGTGTTCGAGGGTCGAGCATATCAGTACAAGGTCCTGCCCTTCGGGCTGGCCCTGTCTCCCCGCGTCTTCACGAAGGTCGTGGAGGGAGCCCTTGTTCCCATGAGAGAACAGGGCGTTCGCATTCCTCAACTATCTCGACGACTGGCTCATTCTTGCTCAGTCTCGGGAGCAGTTATGCGAACACTGGGATTTGGTGCTCAGTCACCTCAGCCAGTTGGGCCTTCAGGTCAACTGGGAAAAGAGCAAACTCGCCCCAGTGCAGAGGATCTCTTTTCTCGGTATGGAGTTGGATTCGGTCGAACAGTCAGCACGCCTCGCAGAGGAACGTGTTCAGTCGGTGTTGAACTGTCTGAATACATTCAGGGGCAGGACAGCGGTCCCACTGAAACTTTTTCAGAGGCTCCTGGGGCATATGGCAGCCGCAGCGGTGGTAAACCCGCTCGGTTTGCTTCATATGAGACCGCTTCAGCACTGGCTTCACGGCCGAGTTCCGAGATGGGCGTGGCAACACGGCACATACCAAGTGGCAATCACTCCGGAATGCCACCAAGCCTTCAGCCTGTGGTCAGACCCCTTGTTTCTTCGGGCAGGAGTGCCCCTGGAGCAGGTGTCCCGGCATGCTGTGGTCTTCACGGATGCCTCTGCCACCGGCTGAGGTGCCACGTACAACGGGCATGCAGTGTCAGGGGTGTGGATAGGCCCCCAACTGCATTGGCACGTCAACTGCCTCGAGTTGCTAGCAATACACCTTGCCCTGGGCCGCCTGAAAGGGCCGTTACGGGGAAAGCATTTGCTGGTCTGTACGGACAATACTGCGACCGTGGCGTACATCAACCGTCAAGGGGGTCTGCGCTCCCGTCGCATGTCACAACTCGCCCGTCATCTCCTCCTTTGGAGTCAGAAGCATCTGAGGTCGCTTTGCGCCATTCATGTCCCTGGTGTGCTCAACCGTGTGGCCGACGAGCTCTCACGAGCTGCGCTGCCGGGAGAGTGGCGACTAGGCGACCAGGAGGTCCAGCTGATTTGGGGAGAGTTCGACGAAGCTCAGGTAGACCTGTTTGCCTCGCCAGAAACCTCTCACTGCCAGTTGTTCTACTCCCTGTCTGGGGGTACACTCGGTACAGATACACTGGCGCACAGCTGGCCCCGGGGCCTTCGCAAATATGCGTTTCCCCCAGTGAGTCTACTTGCACAGACCTTGTGCAAAGTCAGGAAGGACGAGGAGCAGGTCCTGCTAGTTGCGCCCCATTGGCCCAACCGGACCTGGTTCCCGGAACTCAGGCTCCTCACGACAGCCCCTCCCTGGCAAATTCCTCTGAGGAAGGATCTTCTTTCTCAGAGAAGGGGCACCCTTTGGCACCCACGTCCAGACCTCTGGAAACTCCATGTCTGGTCCCTGGACGGGACGCAGAGGTTCTAGGTGACTTACCCCCTGAGGTACTTAACACCATCGCTTCGGCACGTGCACCGTCTACGAGACGTGCTTACGCCTTGAAGTGGAACCTGTTCGTCGAGTGGTGTTCTTCTCGCCGAGAAGACCCCAGAAGATGTTCGATCGGTGTCGTGCTTTCCTTCTTGCAGCAAGGGTTGGGTCTCCCTCCACCCTCAAAGTTCATGCTGCCGCTATTTCCGCATGCCACGACCACATCGATGGTAAGTCTGTTGGTAAGCACGACCTGGTCGTCAGGTTCCTTAGGGGGGCGAGACGGTTAAATCCTCCTCGACCCCCCTCCATACCCTCTTGGGACCTTGCTCTGGTGCTTCGAGCACTCGAGATTGCTCCCTTTGAGCCTTTGCAGTCAGCAGACTTAAAGATTCTGTCTATGAAGACTTTGTTGCTGGTTGCATTGGCCTCCATCAAGAGGTTAGGGGACCTGCAGGCATTTTCGGTCGACGAATCGTGTCTAGAGTTCGGGCCGGGTGACGGCCACATGGTACTGAGACCCCGGCCGGTCTATGTGCCCAAGGTTCCTACCACTCCCTTCAGGGACCAGGTAGTGAGCCTGCAAACGCTGCCCCCGGAGGAGGCAGACCCAGCCCTGGCTTTGCTCTGTCCAGTTTGCGCCTTGCGACTGTACATAGACAGAACTCAAAGCCTCAGGACCTCAGACCAGCTCTTTGTCTGTTACGGAGGCCAGCAGAAGGGAAAGACTGTCTCCAAGCAGAGGATGGCCCACTGGATAGTGGACGCCATCACCTTGGCTTACCAAGCACAAGGCCCTGCCCTGCCCACTCTACGAGAGGCATGGCATCCTCCTGGGCTGGCTCGTGGCGCCTCGCTGACAGATATTTGTAGAGCTGCGGGCTGGGCGACACCTAACACGTTCGCTAGATTCTATAGCCTTCGTGTCGAGCTGGTCTCCTCCCGTGTTCTCACCTCAGGTCAGAGGCACGAAAAAGTCCTGGCTTAGTGTCGGCTTGCTGCGTTTACATGCGCTTATTGCTCCAGAGAGTCCCTACAAGGCAGACCCAGTTGAGTCCTCCGATCACCCTTCGGCAGCCAGACGTGGCGGAGCGTTTGGCGCCAGGCCTTTACTCCGTTGTATCCTTGAGAACCGAATTTAGGCTGGGTTCCATATGTGTGACCCTACGGGGATCCCATATGTGTTATTCCACGGGTTGCTCCTAAGCGAAGCCCATGTCTTTCCCTCTGGGAGAACCCATACCTCGTCAGGTTGGAGTCACCCCAGTACTTCCATATGTAGTACAGCCCTACGGGGTTAGTCCATATGTACTTCTCCACATAACTCCTTCGGGGAAGGATGTGGCTTCCGCAGCGGTCCTTTCCAGTGAAAGGGTACGCTTTCCCAGTGTTATCCAATAGTCTCACTGAATGGGTTTTGGGGAACAGCAGTGATCGACACTCTCTGTGTTTGCCCTGTCCTACCGTCCTTAAGCAAGGGGGTACAGGAGGCTTGCTACAGAGCGCTGGAAGGGGGCAGCTCCTGTGGCGCTTTGGTAGGGATTCCTATTCGTCGGTCAGTCCGACGTATGTCGAACGTGACCGACTGAATGGGAATGTCTCAGTTACATAGGTAACCCTCGTTCCCTGAAGGAGGGAATGGAGACGTATGTCCCGTCGCCACAGTCGCTGGACCCCGCTGATGCTGCCGCCTTACCTGTTCGGCTCCTCAGCGAAAACATGAATATGCAACGCACCTGCTGCTCATTATATACCCGCGCTGCGAGGTGAGTAGCTGCTGCATATGATTGCATGCCAATGTGCATTGGCTCATTTTAGTTACACTCGAAGCAGATTGGCCTCTCTAGCAAGATTCCTATTCGTCGGTCAGTCCAACATACGTCTCCGTTCCCTCCTTCAGGGAACGAGGGTTACCTATGTAACCGAGACGTTATTAGAATAACAATAAAAATATATGAATATGCACAATGAAATTGTTAGAAGTTTATCCACATTTGTGTCATCCCATTTAAAACAAAGCATCATGAAATATATTTTGTCATCATGACATCATTATTCTATTTAGGATATTGCTCAGAATCATGAGCATATCTTTTTACTCCAGCTTTTCAATCTAGCTTCTCAAAAGTATTAATAATAAATGAAAAATCATTATTTTCTTTCTTGCTGGTGGGTGACAGAATATTCACTATCAATGTTGGAGGGCAGCAAAAAAAAATAAAAATAAATAGCTCCAATGTGGGTTTAATTCGAAGATACACATGCAGCACATTCAAACCCTGGTCGTTTTCAGTCCTGAATGAGGCATTTTGTTGCTTTATCTCCCAAGGTTATCAACACAATAAAGATCTCATGAAATTCTGATGTGAGGCAAATGTCACTCACAGCACAGCTCAAGGACCCACCGAGTTCATCCATTGACAAAAGCTAACATAATAAGTGACACATTCATTAGAGGCACTGTCAAAACACTGGAAGACGCACTGATGCTTGATGCAGCAATTAAATGTGGATTTTACCAAGTGTAGGAGGAAGTCACTGCCTCATTGCTCTACATCACAAAGACAGAGATTCAAGACCACGGCACTTCATCAAGAGTCCATTAAATACCTTCAAGACCTTCGTCCTTGGACGACTGGAACAGTAAGTTACAAGGCAACCGATGGTTTAAAAGCGAATGTGTAAGTGGTTTTGAACACAAAGCCCTTTTTTCTCGCCTGGATAGATTTGAGAGGTTGAATGAGCACCTGAATCCACGCATGACGTCAACTCTTCTTTGTAGAGCAGACAGATCCAGTGTCAGTACTGTTATTGCTATAATGGCAATAAAAGGCCACGTATCTGAAGGGGGAAAGACGGGGAGTCTGAGGGAGGAAGAGAAAGATTTTTCCGATTATCTTAAGTATGATATATTTTCAGTTTTGTGCATTGAGATGCCAAGCAGAAGAACATATTTGGGAACTGAAGGATTTCAGAGCTTTCAGCTGACTTGAAAATGAACCAAGGGCCATTTTTTCCCTCAGAGGGCATAAAAGATTCACTCCATACCAGCTTAATAATACATTATCTATAACTCATCTTCTTGGTGGAGGGAGAACATGGATATTATGAGTCTATGAGTCTTATGAGTCTATATATCAGTCTCTAGTAGTTATAATTATATCTATGTTTTTCCCAGGCCTGTTCAAGAGAAACTTTTTGAAGGTTTGTGTTCAACAAGCACATATAGGTGCAATGTTTGAGTGTCTTCAAGCCATATGGTGTAAATAAATGAGATAAAATGTTTTATTTTCATGTGCAACATGAAACAAGAATAGAGTACTAATAGAATAGAGTCTACACGGCATCTAAGAAAGTGATAAAAATCATAATAAAACCAAAATATATGGTTATCTGCAAAAAAGACATTAAAGTCAAGTCTGAAACTGTTGAGCATAGCTAAATAAAAAGATGCATTTACATAGGTTGATACTTTGCATCTCATATAAATACATTGCTTTATGTAATTACATAACATTTATGCAATTCTGTATCAGTTGCATGTAAATGCATCCTTTCAGCAGTCTCAGGAAGCTTTGACTGAGCAGCTGAAGGCTTGTCCTGAGAGAGAGAGATTTTGACCTGAGCAGAACTGAAGGCTTGAATCCCATGTTATGTAGTAGTAGTAGTAGATTGTCACATACACAATCATACAGAGTCCAGCAGTGAAATTCTTTGATTTTTAAGAAATAAATGTAGCAAACATGTTAAGTATTAGTAGTAAATTTATTGACATCACATACACATGAGTACAACCAGCAGTGAAATTCTTTGATTTTTAAGGAAATAAGCAAACATACAGCAGATAATCTTCACTCAAGAGCCTCTAACCATCAGATATCATCCCTCTGACCTGCTCTATATAGATGTGTCGCTGTGAGAAAATAGACAAAGAAGATATATAGATTTCAGTATGTTGTTGATAATGATAATCTAACAGCTAATGTTAAAAATTATTAGCCAGTTGAAATGGCTGTTTTTGGAGTACCTGAGCAAGGTACGGTCATGTCCAAAAATCGTCAAGATGCTTGTGCTTTTGCATGTCTTTTGGCTCGGAGAAGAATATTACTTGATTGGAAATCAAGTAAACCACCTTCAGTTTCACTCTGGCATAGTGATGAGATGATGTTTTTCAAGTTGGAGAAAATTAAATATTCTCTTAAAGGATCCACCAAACGTTTTTATTCAGTATGGACTCCAGTGTTTTCATATTTTGAAAAGGGCGTAACTCTTCCCCCAAAATAAAACGAATAATGAAATTAAAAGGCCTGCGCACATTGAAACATATAACACAATGGGCTAACAATGATGTCAATTATTTCCTTTTTTATTCATTGATTATTTTTTATTAATTTATTAATTATTTCCTATATTTTGTAATATCAAAAAAAAAGATTTTGTTTTTCCATTTTGGAATTCGTTTTTATTTATTATGATTATTCATTGTTGAAAAGGGGAAAAATTGTCAAATCAAGAGGAGCATTGTTAACTCTTTTTGTATGTAATACGTCACTGTTGTTCCTTCAATAAAAAATATTAATTGCAAAGCACATGATCTTTCAGAATTTGAAACATTTCTTATTATTATAAATGTTGAAAACAGTTGTGCTGCTTAATATCTTTGTGGAAATTATGATTAATATCTTTGTGGAATTACTTTTTTTCAGGCTTCTTTGATTAAAGTTATGAATTAATTTAATTTGATGTGTCCTTTGCTGAATATATATATACAGCCGCGGGAACGTATTTTGAGCAGGGGGGGGGGGGCTGTGAAATAAAATGGGGGGGGGGGGGGGTCACGTGACAACAGTGATACGAGGCACTATGATCCAAAAGCGCAACTTTTGTTAATAAAAGTTTCATTTCTTCCTTTAATATAAGCGAGTCTTTATTGTTGCTGTGTTTTCATTTACAAAAAAATAATAATAAATAAAACAATTAACCACAAACTAGCCTACGCATTTGTTTTAAAAGAGGGAAAAGACCTAATTTATTTGGGTTACAACGCAAGTAGGCTATATCTGTCTTATTAATTTTGTTAATAAAAGTTAGATGTTTAATATAGGCCTATATGCGAATTTGCCATTGTACTATTTTATGGCTGGTGTGTTTTAATTAATAGGCTAATAATGAACCACAAACTACGGTCATTTTAAAGAAAGGGTAAAATCCAAAGACCGTTTATTTATTTGTGTTACAATGCGGGTAAAACATATTTCCCTTAATCATATTGTTAATAAAAGTTCAAAGTTTAATATAAGTGAATTTGTCATCATAGGCTACTGTTGTATTGTAGGCTATAGCCTTTTTTAATATTAATAATAGGTCCTAATTATGAGCCAAACTAAGCATTCGTTTGAAGTAAGTGGAAAATCCAAAAGCTTTTTATTTATTTGAAGGCTTATTCGTTCTGTTAATAAAATGTTTATGTTTGATATAAGCTACTTTGTCATTGTAGTAGGCTATTGCTGATGTTGTGTGTGGGATTTTATTTTATTATTTTCATTAAGAGTAATACAGAATCAACTGCATTAATTTTGTAAGATCTAACGTTAAAGATCAAAATAAGCGCTGCAGATGCGAGATTGGTTGCTGCTGAGGTAAGACGCTCTCGCTCGTTCTCTGCTGTATCTTTGCAATGGCTGTAGAAATGGTCGTTAATTCTTGATTTGGGTACAGTGCAGGTAATAATATGATCAAAAAGTCATGGCAACAAACGACTTCCTAAGTCAGTTTAAGTTGAAACGACTTTCACAATCAATTTGATTCAACTTAATTCATGTTTTACTGTTGCTTATTGTAGCTTCTTTTGTATATTATTTTTAATAAATATACAAATTAATAAAATTAGTTTTTTTATATTTTTTTGTTACAAAATTTTCATTTATTTATTTTTAACACCGCCACCCCCAGCCCCCCCATTTTTTCTTGGGCTACACGCCAGGGGGTGCTGCAGCACCCTCAGCACCCCTACTTCCCGCGGTAATGTATATACAGTATATATACATTTCTAAAACTTAACCCAAACTGTTGAACAGTAGTTTACAGTAGATGCAGTAAGTGGACTTCTATTTGGTAAGCAACTGATGAAATCCATTAACTGCAATCAGTTTTAGTTTTTATAATTAACTTGGGGCTCATCACATGTTGCATAACATTTACTTCTTTTACTTGTTTTTTATCCTTTCCGTTTCAGAAGTCCAAACTTTGTTGGTTCACACCACAGACATTCTTTATAATGGACCGATCAGATCAAAATTCAGCAGGATGTCTGGGAAACTATTGCTGTGATGCCCATTGCATCAAATTAACCTTCCTGGGAGTCAGACGATGAGCTTCTTGGAGATTTCTCACACTTTTCCTTTCCCTTTATCAAACCATATAAATTAAATATTGACTACTCAAATGTGTGTTCTCAGTCAGGAGGGAGAGAGAGATTGATTCAGTCTTCATCACAGCGAAGCATGGAAAACTATAGAGACAAGTCCAATTAAACATACTGC
The DNA here is from genome assembly GCA_027422415.1 of Schizothorax lantsangensis. Taxonomy (NCBI): domain Eukaryota; kingdom Metazoa; phylum Chordata; class Actinopteri; order Cypriniformes; family Cyprinidae; genus Schizothorax; species Schizothorax lantsangensis. Next base: position 27,711,114 of record CM049844.1, read on the forward strand.
ATCACTAAACATGGATCGGCTGTAAATCTCCACAGATACCTTCCTCCGCCCGCAGAGGAACAAAACTCAACTTTTCTCTAACCAAAACTTTAGATTGAATTTTTGGGTAAGAAGACATAAAACTCTGCCTGCATTTCAAAGAACTGGTTTGAGCATCAGGATCATATAATATCAAGCACATTCATTGTCTTTGGCTCATCAGAAATGAGACACATTAAAAGTATTATAATACACAGTAATCATGTAAAGCGCTACTTATTCACAGTGATGCATACTATTTTCCATCCAGTAGAACAAACGCTTACCAAGCATCGAAACACACAAGCTGTTGTTTCAGAGTGAAAAACCACCCGATATAATAAAAACTTCCATTATGAAGAAATATGCCATTGACATACATCTCATCATACAAATGGAGGGTAAGATACTCTCTAATGTGCTTATTAGCATAAAATTGCTCATTCCGAGCATCTGAATCTTCACTCAACCTGACCAGTGCTTTCTGATATCCTGTTTCTTTCTCGCCCTTCCTCACCTTAATGGGAGCCATTATGCCATGTGCATTTATCCATTTGATTACAGTGTGCCTCTACACCCCAGGGCCACCTTTCAGGTGAGCCGCATGAACTTTTAATATGTATGACAGACAGAGGCGGACAGTAACTAAGTACATTTAGTTGAGTATTGTACTTAAGTACACTTTTTGAGTATCTGTACTTTACTTGAGTATTATTTTTTTCTGGAAACTTATGACTTTAACTTCACTACATTTGAAAGACTAATATTGTATTTTCTAAAACGTGACTTTCTTTTTTTCAGACAGTTTATCAGTAATCACTCTTGTAGGGCTACATGAAGTGATTTCCCAACATTTTTTGAACACCGACCAGTTGCAAATGTGATATTTAATTACAACAATTCAATAATAATAAGTTAATATTGTGGTATATATTAGACACAATATTGTCTGATTTTGCTAAATTGTGTACGTGAAAATATTTCCTATAAAGCCACAGAAGAACTGTTGTGCGTCTCCTAATAAAACACAATAGGTGTTGGACTTGAAGCAGCACTGCACAGACCGATCTGTGTGTGACATCAAAGTACCGCGAGAGTGATTAGACAGCATTTTTATATTTTTGTTTTAATGTCAAATAAGTCTTGCTGTTTTGCTTTTTTGTTAAAGCAGTGTTGCTGTTGTAAAGTTATACAGCTACAGTTGTGTTGCTGGGTTTTAAAGCAGGTTTGATTTTTTTTTCTTCCTTATCACTCTGTATTTACAGCAGTTTCACTGTCCACTCTGTTTTAATGTGGATGAATGTCTGCACGTAGATGTGTGCACTCACTGTCAGAGCTGTGTGAGATCACTACCATCCTGCTTTTGTGGGGGGGGGGGGGGGGGTATATATATATATATTTTTTTTTTTCATAGGTTTTTAACATTCTAAAAGCTCTTTATTCCAAAGATACTTCAAGCTAGTCAGTATATTCAGTAGGTGTAATGTATTTTAAGTTGCTTCAGAGGTATTGCAAGTATTACGTACAACAATAATAAAACAGTGCATTGAAGTAAAAAGGGAAATTTACTTTTGGTACTTAAGTACTTTTAAATGCAAGTACTTCTGTACTTTTACTTGTAATGGAGTAATATTTGACCAGCAGTATCTGTACTTTCACTCAAGTAATGGAGTTGTGTACTTTGTACACCTCTGATGATTCTTCAGGAATGGGCTTCTGTTTGTGGGCCGGCTCCCCAGACTCAACATGTCTCTGCCTCTCTTTCTCTCTCTCCTCCGATCTGATTGGCACATTCCAATATAAAATGTACAACGATAGCTGTGGCTCTGAGGTTATTCGGATCCACTGCATCATAGTCTGAACGAAATATCCTGTAACAAGCCGTTGAGGTCAAACTCACTTACTCACAAAGTCAAAAAAAAAGTTGTTTTATTAGTAAAAAAAATTTGTTAGTGCTTGTTCAAATGAAAAGAAAATGTGGGAGGCAGAACGACTGATACGACATTTAGCTTTTTGGTAGTGAAATATAATATTCCAAAAATGTTCACTATACTATTCAAAAGATTTTATTTTTTAAGTTTTTGAAAGAAGACTTTTATGCTCACCGATAAAACATTCAGTAGAAACAATAAATAGTTTTCCAATTTGAAGTAACTGTTTTCTATTTTAATATACATTAAACCATAATTTATTCCTCTAATGAAAAGCTGAATTTTCAGCGTCATTACTCCAGTCTTCAGTGTCACATGATCCTTCAGAAATCATTCTACGCTGATTTTCTTATTATTAACAATGTTGAACAGTTTTAGATAGATTGACAGACAGACAGACAGACAGACATACAGATAGACAGATAGATAGATAGATAGATAGATAGATAGATAGATAGATAGATAGATAGATAGATAGATAGATAGATAGATAGATAGATAGATAGATAGATAGATAGATAGATTACATTCATTTTTAGGATTTACCTTAAAATGAAAAATCAGATGACGTTTATCTTTGTACAAATAAGAGTGTAAAGCTTTGTTACAGGAAATCTCAATATCAACAAATAAATAAAACCCTGCCATGTTGGTTTAATCTTCATGGATCTCAAACATCTGTTCAATATGTCAGCTCCTCTGACTTTGTCACTGTCTGAACTATAGGAGGTCCTTCGGTCATGTCAGGCTCTTCACAGTTCAATTGATGTGGCCTTACAACACTGTCATTGTCTTTCATTGTCAACAGCAAAGCAAAGAAAGAAAACCTCCACAGATTCAGGAATGCTTATTACTAAATTTCATTGAACACTTGCGGGGGGTTTTGTGTGCAGGTGGAGTTTTATATTTCACTCGCTCATGCAGGAGTTTCAAAGCAATGGGCAAATGACTGAGGCGGAAGGTAATGCGGTTATAGTCGAGGCTTGGAAAGAGCGCAAAAGACACTTAACACCAGGTGAGATGTAACTCAATCCTACACAAGCTTTTTAACAAAGAAGAAGTCAATATCTGCACCTGAACAAAGACTGCACAACACTACACTACCATTCGAAAGTATGTTTTTGTTGTTGAAGGAAGTTTTTTAAATTGCCTTTATCTGAGCAATAATACAGTAAAACAGTAATGCCATTATATATTATTACAATTTAAAATAAATAGCTTTTTTATTTTAATATACATTAAAATGTAATTTATTCCATTATTTCAGTCTTAAGTGTCACATAATCCTTCACAGACAGTGACATTTTAGCATTATTTATATACTATTGTAATTTTTAATTAATATATTGACTTTTATTATTATTTAATTATTTGTATATTATTATTTATGTTTCATTTTGATTCATTTTTAGCAACTGCATGTGATTTTATATTAAATATTATTATTTAGGTTTAATATATTCAGTTTTAGTTCAGTCTTAGCTTTTTTTAGTTAGTAATTTTAGTGCTTATTTCAATCATTGTTTTTCACTTAGGTTTTTTTTTAGTTTTTTTCATACCATTTATATTTAGATCTTCTGTTTATATTTAAAATCTAAATGTAAACAATACTAAATATCTAAATATAAATATTAGATTAATACTACTAAATAATACTTATAGCTATTATTTAATTTCAGCTTTATTTCAATTAACATTTGTCACTTCAAGTTAATGTGCCCTTGTGACTGAATAAGCAGTGTTTTTTTTGTTCTGTGTTTTGTTTTTTGCTTTGTTTATGTTTGTTTTTGTTTTTTGACCCAAAAACTTTAATTGGTAGTGTAAAAAAAATTCAATTAATAAATGTAAACATATCTAACTTGCTCCAACCTGACACGTCTAAAAATACAGTAAAAATCAACCTTCAGTCATCATATAGTAAATGTTCTACTGCATGTTAGTGTGGTTTTATTTTGTTCAGTTGTTTCTCAGCAGCTACTGTACTGAAAATGTTTAAAATCAACATTTGATCAAATATTTGTGTAATTATAAAATATAGAAATATAGTTTCTTAGACAGAGCTCTTTTAACTATGCCTGTTCTCCCCTGCAGCTGAATTCAAACACAAGCTCTGTACTTTCTCAGTGTGTACTTTCTCATCACACAACCGGTGATGTTTAGGGGGGACAAAAAATAAAAAAATTCAAAAAACCTTATCTGGAATGCAGAACAAAAGAAATTGGCTTCATCCTGTGCCACTGCTTTCATGTATTTGGGGGAATGTGGTGTATAGAGCATGATGAAAGAGTGACGACACACTGACCACACACACACACACACACACACTGAATGCCCCCAGCCCTCACTGACAATGAACTACTACTTGAATCATAGACAGAAACAGAGGACTATTTTCCAAAACAATCTGAAAAGCCGAACATCAAAAGGATCTCTCAACATTTAGGACAGTGTTAGGCTCTCGACTCTCAGCTGCCTCTCTTTCTGAAATTAGCACATCTCTGTGAGTCCTGTTGGTCTGAGGGAGGACAGCTCGGATAATGATCTTATGATCTATAAATGAGACATCCCTGAACACTGCTACAGGCCTACAATACTTTATTATCACCACCAGCCAGTCGTGGCCACCATTAGTACCTCAGACAGACCATTATGACCATTTAGCAAAACGTCAGCAAATCTGCTATAGGCCAGAACTGCTCTGTGTGAAAGAAGCCATCAGAATGCTGCATTGCAGTCAACTGCCTGAATATACATCACTCTGCTTGAAAAGGTATGACTTCCAATTACCAGGAAACTCAAGGGAAATTCTAGACCTCATATTCAGAAATATTTCAAAAAAGATGCTTGATGTCATGTGCACATGGTTACACTCAGCTGAAATGAAAAGGCCAATACGGATAACATGTTCATTTTCAGATTTCCTAAAGCTTACGTTTGACAGTGTTATTAAATAATTAGTGTTTGTTTTCAAAGACTAAATTTAAATGAGCGTTAGATGACAACAAATGTTGTTTATATGTAAAAGAGGGCCAAGGAAAATGTACAATTAAATTTACAGTATTATATAATATAATATATCTTTATTACTTTTTATATTTTTTTTTATATTTTTTTTTTCTTAAATTAATCGTGATTAATCCCACCTGACATAAAAGTTTTAAAATATACTTTTATATTGCAATAATTTCACATTCAATCTTAAAATTAATGTAGAAACAACATAAAGATAGTATATTTTTTTATATCTTTTTAATGACATCTTTTTTTTAATGACTGAATGCCAGTATCACTGATATACTGCTGATGTCGCTAGGATTTTTTTTATATAATTATTGGCTATAGACATTCAACATTACAGTATAATTGAGAGAGCTATCAATTTTAATATGTATTATACTTTAAAAAAGTACATCTTACAATTTAAGTAAAATTAAACCAATCTTCACTTAAACCCATTATAATAAAATGTCATATTTAGTTACCTGTGCCCTTCAGCAAGTAGGAAATATACAGAAATTGAATAAAGTTATCAAACACTAAATTCTAAATTAAATATAGATGAATCTTTAAAGCTTCAACAGTTATTGATTTCCTATTTTTTTCTTTGATTAACAGCAGCTGGATTATCAGGTTATTTTGGCTGCTATTACTTTAAGAGCTGCCACTGCTGAACGTGACGCAGATCTGACATGCATCGTATTTTCTCAAAGCACGGCGCCGCATTTGTGCGTGCAATTGCACAGCATGTGCTACGAGCCAAGTATAACAGCCGAAAGGACAGGGAGATTCATTTTTACTGACATAACGGCCTGACAGCATCTCATTTGACCACAGTTCACTGATGTTCTACTGAAGCTCCTCTTCACCTGTAATGTTTCCGCGCTCGTTTGACTCGCACCTACCGCTGAAGTGAAGTTGGAGTATGCGTCTGAAAAGTCTCCTGTTCGATGTGGTCGTAAATACATTCTGCGCCTAAATAAATGCAATTCTTGTCAAGAATAAATTAAGTAATAAATATATATTACAGCATTAATATTTAGATTTACGCATTTAGCAGACGCTTTTATCCAAAGCGACTTACAGTGCATTCAGGTTATACATTTTTTATCAGTATGTGTGTTCCCTGGGAATTGAACCCACAAACTTTTGCGTTGCTAACGCAATGCTCTACCACTGAGCCACACAATATAATATAAAACATATCAATTTAAAATATATATATATATATATAATATTTTATATATATATTATATACATATTAAAGTAATACATATATGAGTGAGTCAGTCTTTGATAATAAAAATATAATTATTATATAAATAATTATTAAATATAAACATATAATTTAATATTGTTAATTGAATATAATTTATAGCAATATAGTAATGATTTTTATGGCTTATATATATATAAAACAGTTATTTTAGACTGTAATATTATTTCACAATATTACTGTTTTTGTAGTGCCTACACATATAGTGAGCATACACGATTTCTTTCAAAAATATTAAACAATTTTACCAAACCCTAACATTTGACCAGTAGTAGCCTATGTGTATACTGTATGTATCATCCAATATAGATAAATTAAATACAGATTAATTAAATGATCTCTAATATCAGGCAGTAACCAATATGGTTCCAAAATATGGTGCACCCTGCTTTTCACAAACAAAATAGCAGTAAAATAAAATAAGAGACAGATTTTAAAACACACACACACACACATACATTAAATGATCTTCGCCCTGGGGAATCAAATATAAGCAAAGCCAATTTTAGCGTTGCCATTTTATTCCTTTATACATCATTTTCCAAGAATCAGACATTGGAACAAATTTATGGTCGAAAATCAAATAAACAGGAATAATAATCCATATTCTGACTTTGAATGGAATGCAGCAGCATCACAGCAGTTTCTGAAGGGCCTGACAGCATACTTTTAACATTTCCAGTTCCTTCTTCAGCCAATCACACTTTGAGATTATTCCTTCTGTGCATATATGCTCTAAAATCTCTCTTCTCCTTATTCTGATGGATGTAGGAGCAAAACTAATCCTTTGATTGACTGCTGTCATCATATCTGCGTCAAAGTTTCTTAGGGAACACAAACAACCTGTACTCTGAGACTGTTTCTAAAAATAGCCAATATCGTTTTTTTGCTGTGTCACAAGCTCTCAAACTAAATATAGAAGCTTGTGACGCATTATGAAGACGTGACGTATGAAGCATGATTTACATAATCACAGCTGCATCCCACCATTCTCACCACATAGATCTTAACCTTCATGAGTATGTAAATAAAATCCAGGGGTAGATGAGTACATGCATGAGTATATGAGAGATTGCGGGGCCATTTAATTTAGGTTGCCCAAGAGATTGTGTTAGCGTAGCAGACAGGTGCAGGAGCGAATTACAGAAAGAGCGAGTGCTTCATTGTGACATTTTCCAGGAACGGGGCATTGATGTTGTTGTAACGATCCCTCGCTTAAACAAACCCTCCTGCGCAAAGCTACACAAAACACATCCATCAGTGCCACAACAGCTCGGTTAGATGCACACACGTGCACAAATAAGTTGGAATTTATATGATAATTACATAATCCTTTCATGTTTCTGGAACTCACTGGAGCGTATATACTCCCTGACTGTGCATACATTACTGCATTAACCACAATCCACTCATCACTCTCATCCACACTCACAATCCAGTCTCATCACTCAAACCTGACTGTCATATTATCTGTGCATATGCATTCTCATCACATTCACAAGCATCACATGCCAAAACAGCAATGGAGTCAAGACCAGACCTTCAAGACCTATTCTAGATGCATTTTGGTCGATTGGATCACAAGTAGAAGAGGGAGACGCATAGTCTGTTTTAATCTCTGGTCCCTCTGTTTTTGTCGTAAAACCAGGAGAGGGTTAAATGTTGATGCGCACTAATATTACATCAGATTTCGGCTGCTTGTGGTGTTAGTGAAGAAAGATGCTGGAGAAAGCTGTGTACATGTATATGTATGTGCTTTTTCAGCTATTTAGATCCAGTGGATGAAGTAAGCTCACACAACTTTCATATGCTTGCAAAATGAGACGACAGAAAAAGACGAGAAGGGCAGCTGCTTTCATTTCTGCACGCTGTGGGTTCACGCTGTGTTGGGGAAAGTTACTTTTAAAAGCAATGCATTACAATATTGCGTTACTCCCTAAAAAAGTAACTAATTACATTACTTTGTTACTTTTTATGGAAAGTATTAATGTGTTACATTACTTTTGAGTTACTTTTTAAATCTGGGCAGGGCTTGCTTGTTTGTTTTTAATATTTAAAAAAGTTATTCTTTTACCAATGTAAAAGCTGAAATGAATAAGCCTCAGGCTGAAGAAAATGTAAATTCATGCCCAGTGCTACATTGTAGTTCAACACTATCAGCATGGAAACTCACTTATTAGTATGGTTGAATGGAGAATGTCTAGCAGACATTTCAAATCAAAATGATTAAATACATAAATGATATTTGAAGTATAAAGTTTATTTGGCTGTTTTGTTTTGTTTTGTTTTGTTTGAGGCTGGAGAGCAGGTGAGATGAGTAAAATGTTGATAAGTCTATTACAACTTGTGTTACTTGTAATGCCCAACACTTATTACACTCCCAGTTTTCACTTTACATTTTATAAGTTCTTTGTGAGTTATTTGCTGGTAAATATAATACCACCATAGGTATACTACACACCCAACGAGCGCATTTATACAAGCACACAGTAGTGTTTTGGTGTTCAGTAAGTTCTGTCTCAAAATCATAGAAGTTGTCCAACCAGGTTGTGACCTTATCCTAAAGGTTTCTTTTTGGCTCCAGACAAAAAGAATAAAGAGAACCAAACTGAACACATCTTAAGACCCTGATCCAGTTTGAGGTCTAAAGGTCACGACTCCAAATTTGTTGTAAACATAAAATCATATATTCCTTGCTATGCTCAGATGTTCTTCCTCCAGCAGTTGGTAAACTGGATTTTTTTTTTAAGTATATCATATGCCCAGATCTCATTGCTTGCATCGGCAGAGAACATGAAGTATTTGGGTTTGTTTATCGATACTGTACCAGTCCTGCTCCTGGAGTTACTCCAGAAATTGCTGCTGACCCCAGGACAGCCTGCTGATTTATCCACCTGCATCTATTTCCTCTCTCTCTCTGTTCCAGTGTTGAACCTATGAACTTCCATTTTAGCGCATGAGTGCCTGAGACATCAATCTTCAGTTTCTTATAGGGAAAAACTCACACACTCAAACACAAATAAAAATGGTAACATCTAAATTTACTGTTTTTATCCAAGTCAAAAATATTATTTAACATCACAGAATCACTATAAATACATTAATGCATACCAAAAAAAAAAAAAACTTTATCCATAAATGAAAACATTTAAATATTTAGAATGACGGATAACATAAAGAACTTTATTTATTGCTTTTCTAAATTTAAAAGATCCTAGAGATTTGCCAAAGGAAGGTTTAGTAAGATTCATTTAACATTTGGAGACAATTTTGTAATCTTTCTGTAAAATTTTGATGTTCTTTCTTGTCACGGGACAGAAAAGAAGTCATTGGAAAATCTGAATTTTCAAGCTGCTCTTTTCCATACAATAAAAGTGAAGAGTGACCTTGGCTGATTCTCAAGGTTTCAGTGAATAACTTCAACAACTTCAATTCATGGTTCATTGGTCAGGAGGACCATTTTTCTTTAGATTTTACAGTGCTTTTTTGTCCATTTGGGACTTAGAAGCTCCAGGCCCCCACTCACATTAATTTTTTACCCTTCTTAGAACACCTCAACATCAAAATGGACTAAACAGCCAGCACAGTATACTGTATATCAGAATCAGAATCAGAATCAGAAAGAGTTTTATTGCCAAGTGTGTTTGCAGACACAAGGAATTTGTCTTGGTGTTAGGAGCTTCCAGTACAGAAAGTACAAACATAGTGCAGACAACATATAATTAAGGTAATAAAAACACTAATAATGAATAGAATAGACAATAATTTATGAATAACAACAGTAATAAAATAGAAAAAAATACAGAAAAGGAAAATGTCCATAGACATAACTGTGAATGTGCATGTGTCCTATGTACGGATGAAGGATTGATGAGTTATTTACAGATGTGCAGTACTGGGGTGTGTTATGTGTTGTTCAGGTGGGATATGGCCTGGGGGGGAAAAAACTGTTCTTGTGTCTGGAGAACAGTAATACCCCCGCGGTGGTTTTTGTGCTCAGTGATCTGTAGCGCCGGCCAGAGGGCAACAGTTCAAAGAGAGAGTGAGCTGGGTGTGAGGGGTCCAGAGTGACTTTCTTAGCCCTTTTCCTCGCTCTGGAGGTGTAAAGTTCTTGGAGGTTGGGTAGAGCGGCACTGATAATCCTCTCAGCAGTCCTGACTGTCCGTTGTAGTCTTCTAATGTCTGTTTTGGTAGATGAACCAAACCAAACAGTTATAGATGAACACAGGACAGACTCAATGATGGCAGAGTAGAACTGTATCAGCAGCTCCTGAGGCAGGTTGAACTTCCTCAGCTGGCGAAGGAAATACAACCTCTGCTGGGCCTTTTTCACAAGGGAGTCAATGTGATTGTCCCACTTCAGGTCCTGAGAGATGGTAGTTCCCAGGAATCTGAATGACTCTACTGCAGCCATAGTGCTGTCCGTGATGGTGAGTGGGGGGAAGGCAGGGGGGCTCCTCCTGAAGTCCACAATCATCTCCACAGTTTTGAGAGTGTTTAGCTCCAAGCTGCTAAGACTGCACCAGACAGCCAGCTCCTTAACCTCCTGTCTGTAAGCAGACTAGTCTCCGTCCTTGATGAGGCCGATGACTGTAGTGTCGTCCGCAAACTTCAGGAGCTTGACAGAGGGGTCCTTTGAAGTGCAGTCATTCGTGTAGAGGGAGAAGTGCAGTGGGAGAGAACGCAACCCTGAGGGGCGCCAGTGCTGATGGTGAGAGTTCTGGATGTGAGTTTGCCCAGCCTCACTAGCTGCTGCCTGACTGTCAGGAAGCTGGTGATCCACTGACAGATGGAGGTGGGCACACAGAGCTGTGTCAGTTTTTCTGAGAGAAGGTCAGGCATGATGGTATTGAAGGCCGAGCTGAAGTCCACAAATAAGATCCAAACGCCTCACGCATAAGCAATGATTCCTCATACATATGAAAATATAAGCTTAATGGAAGGCCATCAAATAATGCTTTCCTGACAAGCCATTCATAATCAGGAGGAAATTATGAGGCTGAATGAAAAGCAGCGAAAGGCGTTATTATATCACCCAGGACTGGGTTATTTGGGGATAGATTGATCTCATGTAATACCCCAGCGGTCAATGCAAAATTATCTCAACTAATTGAAAAACCATTCAAAATTATTACTTTAGTTAAAGGGTGTGTGTCTGTGGAGGTTTATGTTTATGGCTCAAGCAAGCTAAATCACTATTCTGCTTCTCCATAATTATCAGTAATAAATGGCCAACTACAGGCAAGCAATTTTCTTATTAAAGTGCAAAATATCCATGAATAAATAACAGTATTCAACTGCAATATTCTCGTCTTCTTAAATGTGTTTCTATGCATGTTAAGATAAAGAATATAGAATGTAAAACAGCCCTTGTTTCTCCTGAGAGAAAATAACCTTATCTTGACATACTGTATTGTTTTGTTTTTTTTCTAACAGAAAAACAATATATTACGTCAAGACAAACGGCAGAGCAGAGGCTCTCACGTCATTCGTGAACCGCTGTGTGTGCAGAAGGTCAGATTGCTATCAGACAGGGCCGAATTGAGAGGATGTCTGACACAAACACTCACACACACACACACACACACACACACACACACACACACACACACAAACACACATAAATGATGGCCATTCTGCAGGAATCTTCAGAGGAAATGGAGAACAACAGGCACAATCTGCATTTCTCTGATCATCCTCACAATACCCTTCAATCATACCTCCTCCTGAGAGCCATAATTACAGGAGGTGTTCTGCTGTTGTGGTTTTGTACATTTGTCCCCCGAACATGTGCTCTTTTGTCATTTCGACACCTGTGTTGGAAGGGGTGAGACTATGAATGTCACAATGTCAATGGATAATTCAACACCCTAGACAAAGATTAAAATATCATAGAGACTTGGAAGTGGACTCTTTTTACATGTGTCAGTAAGCAACCACCAAGAAATGACCCCTAGCAACAACCCTAGAACACTCTAGCAACTACATGGCAACACCCAGGCAACAAATTTTGCATGGGCAAGCGCTCAACCCAGTGAAGCCTGACATATGAAATAATAGTGTTTTTAGCTCATTTAGTATGATATAGTGAGAATATGGAGCTCACACTCAAAGGAAAAACACCTCAGTTTTACAGAATCATGAGATATAAATTCTGAATTGCGATATGTAACGTGAGAATTTAGAGGAAAAAAATCAGAATTGCGAGATGCAAACTCAGAATTCTGAATAAAAAAATTCTGAATTGCAAGATGTAAACTCAGAATTCAGAGAAAAAGGCAAAATTGCAAGATGTAAACTCAGAATTCAGAGAAAAAGGCAGAATTGCAAGATGTAAACTCAGAATTCAGAGAAAAAGGCAGAATTGCAAGATGTAAACTTGGGATTCAATGAGAAAAAAAACAGAATTGCGAGATGCAAACTCAGAATTCTGAGGAAAAAAAGTCATAATTGTGAGATGCAACTGCAAAATTCTGAGAAAAAAAGTCAGAATTGCGAGATGTAATGCAAAATTATGAGAAAAAAGTCAGAATTGCAAGATGCAAATTCATAATTCTGAGGAAAAATATCAGCATTGCAAGATGTATTGTGAGGGTATTCACAATACCCATTGCAAGGTGAGCACTGCATTTCATTGGCTCTGTACTTGTACTCTGCACAGTGACAATAAAGTTGAATCTAATGTAAACTCAGAATTCAGAGAAAAAGGCAGAACTGTGACATGTAAACTTGGGATTCAATGAAAAAAATTCTGAATTGCGAGATGTAAACTCAGAATTCTGAGAAAAAAGTTCAGAATTGCAAGATGTAAACTTAGCATTTTGAAGGAAAATGTCAAAATTGCAGGATGTAAACTTAGAATTTTGAAGGAAAATGTCAAAATTGCAGGATGTAAACTGGAAAAAGAGAGTCAGATTGTGAGATATACTAAAGACGTAAGCTCAGAATTGCAAGAAATTAAAAGTCAGAATTCTCAATATACAGTATATCTTGCAATTCTGACTTTTTTGCCGAATTGTGGGATAAAAAATCACAATTACCTTTTTATTTTTTCATCCTGTGGTGGAAATGGGCTTCTATACTTTCCTTTACAGGTTCAACACATTCACACACAGGAAGAGATGTAAGTCTTACCTACAAACAAGTGTATCAGTAATCGAAGCACTACAGGTGACCAACCCAGAGTTCATTTAATTTCCCCTGTAAATGATTAAGTACAGCCCCTACAACTCTTTCTGTCAATGAAACATTTAGGGGCTGGAGTTACGTGATGCTAAGAAAGGTGTGTGTGTATGGATGACACACTGATGGACTCTGACTCACTTCAACTGAATCACTCACATTTATTAATTATGTGATTTGAAGTCATTTCCTTTTCTAAATTCAGTAGAAACTGATGCAGTTCCTGAAGTCCAGTTATTCTCAGTTCTGTAGTCTCATTCTGTGGTCAGACTACCATATACAGTACATGAATGCATTATTAAGTCTGCTGTAAACAGTGTGTGTACTGTGCACCAACGTGATCGCTTCTAGCTATTTAAATGTGAAGTATATTCTGTTGCACATTTTTCTTGGAAAGAACAATGTCACCTGCAATATGACAAAAAAAAATCCATTAATTTCAATTCCAAGTAGAAGTCAGATTAATAAAAATATTTACGTCTCTAAAGTATGCAAAAGAATTATTGTTTTAAATTAAGTCAGTACATTAATACAATTCACTTCAATGTCTTTTCAAACCAACCAAATCAGACACTTAGGACCAGATTTACTAACAGCTTGTATTTGCGCGTTAGTCAATTTACTGGTATTTGCGCCCTTATTTAACACCCCAAAATAATCTGGCTTCATCTGTGTAGTTTTATTTGCTTATTATCAGTAGATCAGCCACAGAATTTTCCACACCTGTCTGTGATTTTATGGGATTGCGCTTTCACTCTAATTTGCCCTGTTTAGTAAATCTGGCCCATACATTAACGTTCAAAAGTTTGGGGTCGGTAAGATTTTCTAAATGTTTTGGAAAGTAGTGTCTTATGCTCACCATAAAGTTGCATTCATTTGACCAGAAATACAGAAAAAAGAAGAAAAAAAAACCAGTAATAATGTGAAATATTTAAAATAACCGTTTTCTATGTGAATATATTTGAATGTATTCATGTGATGGCAATATGCTGTTTTACTGCTCATTAAAATTTTTTTTATTATTATTCTAAATGCTGAAAACGGCCCTTTTCTGCTTTTTCTTTCTTTCTTTCTTTCTTTCTTTCTTTCTATTTTTAATTTTTTTGTTGGAGACTGATTCATTTGTTCAGGATTTTTTGATGAATAGAAAGATCAAAAGGACAAAAATCTCTTTGACTCATTATTTGATAAGACATTTTGACACAAAAAGCAACTATATAAATATTCATTAATAACTGAGCATAATAGCAAAAAAAGGATTAAACACGCATCTAACCCTCAGCATTTGTGGGTCACATGTAGCAGGTAAATCAATCTAATATTTGTATAATATTTTAGAATTTTGAGGGGGGGTTGTAAGATACTATGCAATATTTCTAAAATATTTATGAGCTATTTTTCCCATTATTTTCCTATATCTGCCATTTTTGACCAGGAAGGTCCCAAGTGTTACTTTCTCTTTTTTGACCCTTTAACATATCTGAATCATGCCCAGGTAATTTTCTCTTCTTTTTTTGTGGGCTAATAGCTACTGTGACAAAAGTGACCAAGTGTCATCCCACTCTGATGAAACAAACAAACAAAAAAACATTAATTTCCTATGTCGGTCTTTTGACCGCAAAGTTACCAAAGTGTTTATTTTAATTTTTTGAAACTTTAACATATCTGAATCATGTCTATGATTTTTGTGCATTTGCATAGCTTATGCAACAAAAGTCACCAAGTGTCATCTCATTCCTATGAAGCAAAAAAAGTAAAAATTCAAAATGTAACATTTTTCGGTCAAAAGTGACTGAAGAGGCCCAGAGGATTAAAGTAGACTGACTGAAATAGTATTTTCTTGTCAAAAGTACTCCAGTAATCTTTTTTTTCACAACTTCAAAAAAACACTTTTTACAGTGCACTATGCAGTGTTCAGTAAGCAGTACACTGGTATTCTACTCTGTACCTGTAGTCTAGTTAATGATAACCAGCTTAGACTAGTCATAGCAAACAGCTCATGTAGCAGCACTAATCTCTCCTCTCTCTTCCTGGAATCTGCAGTGAGTACAGACCTAAATCTTTTAACTTGCTACGTCACTACAGCACACAGCCGTGACTCACCAGCCCAGCAGCCAATCACAACACACCAGCTTACTGCTTTCTCCACACAACCTGCTTATCCGTCACTTACCCTTCCCAGAGGGGACATCGTCTTCATCGGGATGTTCTCTCTCTGGCAGGGAATAAAGCTCCTCATATAGTAAACAGCTTAAGTTCAAACACGCTAGAAATAACAGACCACCACTGCCACTGAGGCTTATTTCAATGTTGTTAAAGCAATCACGGACAATTAGATCAGTCAACTGCACTCTTCATAATGTAAACATTGACACAAAGCAGGCCATGCGTATTTAGCACTGAAGCATTTCTGCAGCTGATCAACAGCTGTGGTCTTTAGCTTGAGTGTCTGTCATCAACACCCCTAAAAGCCTGTTCATCGTCTCCTTATCGCAGTCTGCCGGTCACACAACGCTGCGTAAGGCCCTTTTTAACAGCAGTTATTTTGACCTGTATAAGCCTGGATGATCTGCTTAGTGAGTGAAGGCTAACGTGAAACAGTTAGTGTGTGTGAGTCTTGTGGTTAGATACCAGGCTCATAAAATTAGCTTTTAAATCCAGATTTGTTAACACTCTATTAAAGCTGGCTTATATCATATATTTAATTTTAGAACAAAGCTATGAACAAAAGTTTGGAATAATTTTTCAAATCATTTTAAAATGTCAAATTATTTGGAATAAATATTAAGATGTTTTGATGTTTTTGAAAGGAGTTTCTTATGCTCACCAAGGCTGCATTTATTTGATCAAAAATACAAAACAGTAATATTGTGAAATATTATTGCAATTTCACTGATTTTTATTTTAATATTTTTTTAAATGTAATTTATTTCTGTGATGCAAAGCTGAATTTTCAGCATCACTTCTCCGGTCTTCAGTGTCACATGATCCTTCAGAAATCATTCTAATATGCTGATTTACTGCTCAAAATTTTTTATTATTACATTTATTATCATCAATGTTGAAAAATATTGTGTTAATAATATTAATTGTGTTAACTTAATATTTTTTGGGAAAATTGTGAAACACTATACCATTATAAAGTTTAGGGTAAGATAAATAAAAAAAATAATACTGATACTTTTATTCAGCAAAAATGCATTAAATTGATCAAAAGTGACAGTAAATGCATTTAAAATGTTACAAAAAATACTGTTCTTTCGAATTTTCTATTCATCAAATAATTCTAAAAAAAAGCATCATGATTTGCACAAAAATATATTAAAATAGAAAACAGCCATTTTAAATTGTAATAATATTACACAATATTACTGTATTTTTAATCAAATAAATGCAGCCTTGCATAAGAAACTACTTTCAAAAACATTAAAAAATCGTAATTATTCCAAACATTTAACTGGTAGTATGTAGATCTATACATCAGAAAACACCTTGATACAATCAAAAGAACAGTGGAGAGGGTTACAGTATATTACGTACTTACAATATAATACAACATGTGCATTCAAAAATATATTTCTAAGAAATCTTCGGATCCAAATAGTGATGCAATGGCTTTAAAATGTGTCAAGGCCATTTTTACAGCCCTTTTGTTCAAGCTCAGGTGGGTCTTTGCACAGGTGCACAGCAGCCCACTGACCTTGAGGAAACACTTGACACCAACAGGAGAATCAGTACAAAAGATAATTCACACTGCGAAGACAAAGATCAATGCAGTTTTCAGTCTGTGAACACACACATATGCTGTCAGATTGTTAGCAACCTGTCACCAGCACAAGCAGTGGGATTTCACACATGGCAAAGATGAAATGCAAAGCTCTGTAATTCTTCATGGGATTTGGATTTTTTTTTAATTCTGTGCTCCTGCTAAATGCAGGTATCTTATGAGTGTATCCCTTAACACGTGCCATCTATCTAGAGATCAGAAGGGGATGTTGAAACAGTAACTCTGACCATGTTAGGCACACTGCATACAAAAATGGGAAGAGACGGCTAAAAATTTCATTTCCAATCTGATTTGCTAGCTTCAGTTCAGATTTACCCACCAGCGACCAACATGTTGGTGTTAGTCAGACAATTTGTTGAAGCGGGCTTCTTGGTCAGCATAAAAGATAATGCTTAAAACAATTAAAAATAATAGCAGAATACCAGTTCAAAAATAAAATACGTGAAATATGTGTAAAAAAAAATGTGTTCAAATTTTTAATTTATTAAAATAAATAAATAGCATGTTTCTATAAAATAATAAATTATTGTAGTATTGCGGTATAAATAAATAAAACATTTTAATTTTTAAAATTAATGAATAAGCATGTTAATATAAACATACAATTATGTACAAATTATTGTATCACTGAAAACATTTTAATAATAGGCAAGGCAAGGCAAGGCAAGTTTATTTATATAGCACATTTCATACACAGTGGTAATTCAAAGTGCTTTACATAAAAGAAAGTGAAATAATCATTCACAGCAATAAAAACAAGGAATTTAAAAATAATAAAACAAGGAATTTTAAAATGATATAGAAATTGATTTAAAATGAAATTTAAAACAGTTAAATAGAAAGGGATTATACATAAAATACAATGCAGTCAGTTTGGACGTAGCACAGTGCTCATTCAACAAATGCACAGCTAAACAGATGAGTTTTGAGTCTGGATTTAAATGTGGCTAATGTTTTAGCACGTCTGATCTCTTCTGGAAGCTGGTTCCAGCTGCGGGCGGCATAATAGCTAAAAGCGGACTCCCCTTGTTTTGTGTGAACCCTTGGTATTTCTAACTGACTCGATCCTAATGATCTGAGTGGTCTGTTAGGTTTATATTCAGTGAGCATATCTGCAATGTATTTAGGTCCTAGGCCATTGAGTGACTTATAAACGAGTAAAAGTACTTTAAAATCAATCCTAAATGTAACTGGAAGCCAGTGTAAGGACCTGAGGACTGGTGTGATATGCTCAGATTTTCTGGTTCTAGTCAGAATCCTGGCAGCAGCGTTCTGGATGAGCTGCAGCTGTCTAATGGTCTTCTTTGGAAGGCCGGTGAGGAGACCATTACAATAATCCACCCTGCTGGTGATAAAGGCATGAACAAGTTTCTCCAAGTCGTGACTGGAAACAAAACATCTAATTCTTGCAATGTTTTTGAGATGATAGTATGCTGATTTAGTTACTGCTTTGACATGACTACTAAAACTAAGGTCTGTCTCCAGAATCACCCCAAGATTTCTGACTTGATTTTTAGTTGTTTGACCCCTAGAGTCAAGGTATGCATTCACCTTGAGAACTTCATCTTTGTTTCCAAATGCAATGACTTCAGTTTTCTCCTTGTTTAACTGAAGAAAGTTTTGGCACATCCAACTGTTAATTTCATCAATGCATTGGCAGAGGGAGTCAATTGGGCTATAATCAATCAATTTGTTTAATAATAAATCAACAAAAACATAAATAATAAAAATCAACAAAAGAATTTATAAATAAATATTTATATTTAAATATTTAATTTGGAAAATTAATAAATAGAATATCAATAGTATGTTAGTATAGACACAAACATATTTTAGTATTAGTAAAATATAAACATATAAACTTGTTGATATGTTAATATAAACACAAAAACAACTACTAGTGTTGACAGCTTAATAGTTGACTGTGTAAAACATAAAAGTAAGTAAGTAAGTAAGTAAATAAATAATTAAAATGTATGTTAAATACATGTATTGCAGTATTGGCGACTTGTTGATGCTTAAGTGTATAAATAAATATAAATATAGATTTATAAAAAATAATAAATAGTATATTTATATAAAAATACTAGATTATTGTAGTAAATAAACAAAGAGTGAGTATTTTGCAGACGACCACCACGTGCCGCTGGTACAGCAGCATCAGGCTGAGTCATGTAATAGGTACAGATGTTGAGGAGTTATTTTGGACTGAAGCACTGCTCTGAAAGCCTCATGTCAGGTGAACAACACAGATCTGATGACTCATGCAGTGAAACTACACTTCTCTCTTGGTTTCACAGTGTACGCCAGAACATAAATCTTTTACACTGCACGTCAGAGGGCACTCAACTATTAACTGACGGGTAAAAAAAAATACAGTACACAAACCTGAGAGCACAGAAAACAGAGTACAAATGTGGCTGCAGCTCTGTAGATCATATTGTCGAGGGACTGGCGGTCTGGCTGTGTTGCAGTAAGAATAAATGCAGAGAGGAGGTTGGTTGATTTCACAGTATTCCCTCTCTCTTTTCAGCCCTTCTGTTCATAAGAGGACAATTCGCTGACTGAGGATTTACAGTACCCTTAGCGCTTTCAACCAATTTAAATTTGGCTAGCTTCACTGCACATGTAAAAAAGCATTAACAGTCTCCAGGGACAAACAGAGAAGGGGCAAATATTACGGCGGGATGAAGAAAATGTAATGTATGCAGAACTACATGTGATGCAGGTGGACAAATGCAACACTTGACTGACAGCGACATGAGAAGCTTACCCCTCCATTCTGTAACACATTAAAGTAATAGTTCACCCCAAAATTAAATTTTGTTCACCCTCAGTTTATGGCTTCATCAGAATAGATTTGGAGAAATTTTGCATTACGTCACTTGCTCACCAATGGATCATCTGCAGTGAATGGGTGCCGTCAGAATGAGAGTCTGATAAAAACATATCACAATAATCCACATGTAATCCACACCACTCCAGTCCATCAATTAACATCTTGTGAGGTGAAAAGATGTGTTTATAATAAACAAATCCACCATTAAGACGTTTTAACTTCAAACCATTGCTTCCAGCTATCAAATAGGAGTCCATAAACCATAATATTGCTTTCTGCAGTGAATCAGGAGAGAAATATGCACAGATCAAGCACTGTTTACAAGTGAAAACAGTTCAAAACAGCTCTAAATAAATATGTCGGTGGATTTTGATGTAAGAAAACAACATGGGATGGATGTTTTCACTGGAGGAAGCATTAATATGGATTATGGACACATATTTTGGCCAGAAGCAGCAGTTTATGGTTAAATTATATTTAGGTAATTAATATTATTAATATAAAATATTAAACCCTATCTTAAGATATATTTACATTTTCAAATATAAAAAGTATAGAATATGGAATTTGTCAACGTTAAATAACTTAATTTATTAACATCAAACAGCAAACTACAATTAAAAGTATGAAAAGTACTTTACATGAGCTTTACTGTAAGCATACTTTAAATTTTAAAGTTAATAATTAATATTATTAAATGTATTTTAAAATAAAACTTTTCATTTGACAGAACAAAGTGCACTTATAGTGTACTTAAGAAAGTGTACTCTACCTACACTTAAGTGGGCTTTTATTTAATTTGCATTATATTATCTGCAAGTACAGCTTTTTTTTTTTTTTACTTATAAGATTTGAAGTACACTACAAGAATACATTCAGTACAATTAATAGCACTTCTTTTTCTCAAGGGCAGTGAATGCAGAGTTTACATAAGCTTAATGCTTCAAGGTGCAGACAGGATCTTTGTTATTGGGCATATGACTCCAGACTGCGCAGAATGCTTCACTGCTTCCAGCAGGTGTTATTTCAGACTGTCTCACTCAATAACATACAGTCATTCAGTCTCCCAGGCCTCTGAAATGTCTAGCAGTACAGACTCTCTTTCCTATAGCAGTGAAAAAAATGATGCATTGCTTTCCTTTATAGCTTTACCTGGTCTCCGCAGTGCAGTGCTGTAAGTTATTTATGTCTGTCATCTACCGACTGCATTTAAAATCACATCAGAATGAATAAAGCTCTACACCTACATTTAATAATCTGTTTTGCTGCGTCTGGTAATGCTGTTTGTCCACATCTTATCTTTATTGATTGTCAGCCCACTGTCAAAGTCTCCTTTCTCGAAAGCTCATTAATTGAATCTGGCATCTACATCATTTTGGGCATGTGCATAAATGGCTTTGCAGGCAAATAGAGTGGGATGTGCACACATGCAAGAAGAAGCTTAATGGGGATTAATTGGATTACTGCAGTTAAATCAGAAAGCTCAAAATTATGAGGTCTTCATAAGGAAATCCTATTTCAGTCAGTTAGAAAGGCTAAAGGTTATATAACATTATATAACAGCGAGTACAGTTTCATTGACCTCCTGCTGGCTGGAGGATGCAAGTAAGAGCATCATCCTCATTGCTGGAGTTAATTGGTTTTATTCTTAGCGGCTTAAAAATCACTGACTGCAAAATGACGAATAGAGCAACTATAAACAGCCCAGCTAACTGTAGACATTACAGTTCACTGTGTTGCAGACTAAAAGCATGTAAATGAGTATTCTTTTGAGTAGACTATGTAGACAGCATGCCAGTATTAGGATATAAAAATTATGTCTTGACACCATCAACCCCTTTGTGTAATGACCCTGCATGTATCTGTTAGCATTTAACTAAATTCATTTCCATAAAATGTATTATTACCTTGCTTAAGTCAACATAAAACAGCATTCACAAACTTATGTAACATGTATAAGAATAAAATATATATTCAAAGGGATATTCAAAGAAAAAACAACTTGTTTCTTGATTTTATCCTTCAGGAGTTTGATTATTGTTAGCATTAGCCATTAGCTTGTGCAGCTTTGTTTACTATAGGCTTTGGTTAGGAAACATATTTCAGGTGGATCAAGTCATTACTCATTTAGTTTATTTAGTAGCAGATAAACACTTTTTCTTAACATGGACCAATGTATCATTCGCAACAAAATCATAATTGAACTGTAAATAGAGTAATGCCAGGATGAAGTACTTTTGTAGGACAAAACCTAGAAACGAATTAGAATTAGCGCTTTTGTTTCTTTAATCAGTGTTTTTTTTTTAATGGGTTTTTCATTAAATGAATGAAATAAGTTGTTGTTAACTTTTTATTCTACGATATATAATATATTGTGCTTAAACAAGCCTTATGCTTTTACTTGTCTTGAAAAAGACAGTTGCTAGCAAGTAGATAAATAGGACTAGAAGTTGTCATTAAATGTCATCACAACGAAGAGGTAAACTCGTCTACTCACTAGTCCACTTTTACACTCACATTGTGTTTGTAATCACACACTTGCAAACTATTCTAACAAACATTATTTAACAAACAATATTCTAACACAAACTTTCATGGAAAATGTTTTTAATTAAACACTGTAAGAGTTGTCCAAAAGTGGTGGTTAGGATGAAGTCATGTGACTTTGGTGTTAATTTATAAACACATTTAGCTCCTGTGCTAAGCTTCAAAATTCAAAAAAGATGCATTTATTTGTGAAGATTATTGTGAACAAAACATGTAAGAATCCTAAACTGCTGGTCACAGAAATTATTTTCTGCAATAATTCAAAAGCCAATGTAAAAATCTTACTGTGTTTTTTTAAAACTTCTCGGTGGGCATATGAAATGTCAAAAGATAACCGTCACAAACTCCTTCTTGTGGGTGATATTAGACCAAAAACCATGCACACTTCAAAAATCTACTGGAAATGCTACACTAGCTGAACCCTTTGCTATATTTTTTAAATACTAGGATTTTAGATGCACTAATCCTAATCTCACATACTGTGATGGACAGTATGCAGATTTAGATGCAACCTTCATGCACTAGCATTTAAATAGCTTTCCATCTGACCTTTCAAAAGATCATTTCATATCAGCGTTCAGCATTTGGTACAACTATTTTTTTCTTTTTATCCTTTATCCTCTTCTGAACTTCCAGTGAAGGAAGTCCTAAGTCTGTTCATTGTATATTCTCCACACGCACGAGACTGTGCAGTCTGAGGCAGGAATCCCACATGTCATGATACATTTGGCAAACAACAGAAGCACAACCAATAGTGCACCGCTGGAGATGTGGGACTATCAGCCCACTGGGGCACATCCCACTCAGAATAAGTAAAGATTGATGGCAAAAATCGTGTCTGAGAACTGAATCAATACTTATCAGCAGAGCCATGGCTATAGTTATCTTACAAAGCAATTAGCAACTTGGAAAGGAAACCTTGAATAAGGGAATTTCATAGAAAACTGGCATTGAGGATTAAACCACAGGATCAGAGGGAGAAAAGAAATTAAGACTAGGGAGTCTACCAGTGTTTCAAACAAAGAAAATAGCAAGACCAACCCTTTAATACAATAGACCCATGGAAATATTGGAACAATGGAAAGCAAAATTAACTACTTGGTTCAATTCATACACAATAGCTCAAAATGAATGGGAAAAATCACTACAAAGTGTAGAAGCACACTGTGTTTGTAATATGGGTCTGTTGTTGAGTAGGATTTAATTTAGGACATCTTACTGCACACCTACATCAGTGTAGGCAACTGTGACCACTGGTCCTTGAGTTGAAGAGATGTGGGTTTGAGTCGTGCATGTGGGCATAGTAGCAGGAATCTCTGTTTACAATTCAAAACATTTCTGAAATGTCTGAAAATCCCCTGCATCATTCAGATAAATACTGTATTTAAGACTTGCCAGTACAAAAATGTAGATACTATAACCCAGTTGTTGTTTTTTTTTACTGGTTTTGCTTCAGGACCCATTTTAGACATTAACAATCCATTATGTTTTTGAAAGAAGCCTCATCTTATTTGATCAAAAACTGTGATTCCTGTGATGCAAAGGTGAATTTACAACATCGTTACTCCTATCTTTAGTGTCACATGATCCTTCAGAAATCATTCTAATATGCTGATTAACTGCTCAAGAAACATTTCTTATTATTATCAATGCTGCAGTGCTGTACAGTTGTGCTGCTTCTGGATTCTTTAATGAATAGAAAGTTCAAAAGAACAACATTCATTTGAAATAAATTTATTTTGCAACATTATAAATGTCTTAAAACATAATGGAATAGGAGTATTATTTTTTCAATCGTATTATTATTATTATTTTTAATTCATAGTATCATCAGTCACAATTGGATGTGTATTCTAACTGTGTATTTCTTATTTATTTTTCATTTAGATGACCTTTTCTGCCATCTAACACACATTTTATCTTCAAAAAATAATTATTTAATTGTTAAATGTGATCTTTAGCAAATCTCAAAATGAATATCCATTTTTCATACTTCACATTATGATATGTCTGAGTTCAATTGCTGTATTTAAAACTATTTAAATTTAGTGCTTTGTTTTATTTACACAAACCAGTATGCATTTTTAATAGCAGTCATTTATCAGTTATCGGCAATAACACAAGTCATCAGCATCAGTCAGAAATTTAATACCATGCATCCCTGAAAAAGCTTTGCAAGGAACAAATCAAAGATCCAAACGTGTCTCCCATCAATATCTACGGTGGTTACTGCCCTGCTTTTGCGGTTTCAGGAGCAAAAGAAACGACAAGGAGATTCATGCTCCCTCCTCCCTTCCAGCTGAAGCCATAAAGACTTGATGACATTCAGATCTGTGCAGAATTAAACTGAGGTTGCCCCCCTGCACATCCTCCCTGTGGGACACGTGTGCAAGTGTGCAAAGACACAGAGACGGGCTGTACTGATGATCTGGGGGGCAGGGAGCAGAGGAGACAGAGATTAATTATGTTCAAATGGCCATGCATAACTCACATCTGCTGCACCTAAAGATCCCGAGGCACGAGCTGGATACAATGTGCCTGTTTCAGACTATTAGACATGCAGGCGTCCATATCCTCCCCCAACTCTATTCATGCAGGGGTCCCAAATCATGATGGGTTACCCCCTGCCAACCACCACCCCCCAAACGACTGCTCCCGACTCAAAATCTCTTGAATTAGATTTTTTCATTTTCTGAAGGAAATGCGAAGGTACCTGCCTGCTAGGTCATCTTGACATCAATAAAATCTTACATTGAATATCTTAGAAAAGCAGTACCATGCCTTTCACCATTAAGAGAAATTACTTGAGGTACCCTCAAAAAATATATAAAAAAAGGTTATTTATTGGCATTGATGGTTCCATGAAGAACCTTTAAAATCCATGGAATCTTTCCATTCCACAAAAGGTTCTTTATAGTGGAAAAATGTTCTTTAGATTTTTAAAATGTTCTTCTCACTAAGAAAAAAATGGTTATATTAAGAATTGGTTACAGAATGGTTCTTTGAGGAACCCAAAATGGTTCTTCAATGGCATCGCTGCAAAATCATTTATCATTCATGTCTGCAGTTACTCATTGACATTTAATACATGGGTGTCCCTTCCTCCTCTGTCATCCAGGTCTACCACGTCTCTCCAGGTTGAGGTGGTACATGGGTTTTATGTCCCAATTGAGGTGTGTACACATGCACACACGTCTATAAAGGGGAGAGAAGTGTGGGACAAATGGCAAGACAAAGGCAGGCCAGTGCCGTAGAGTTTTATGGGGCTTGATGTACGTCTGGCATCATCCTTCCGGATCCAAAAGGGACATTCTGCTCACATAAGTGTCTGTCTTACGACACTGTGGAGTTATACGCAAAATAAATTAGCATCCAGTTGGCATTTATAGCATGCTAACTACAACCCCTTCTGCTGGAGACTTCTAAATCAAATCAGAGGCTTAAATATTGTTCAGTGTACAAACTTAATTGTTTTAATGAAGAAAAAAATATAAATATTTAGAACAGAACATCCATGCAATGAAAGTAAACAGGGATTATTTCCGCAATGAAAAAAAGCACCATTTACGAAAAATAATATAAAAAAAGTAAAATAAAAGATGGCTATGTGATATGTATGTGACAAAATCATTCAGTAGCACATTTTATGGTATCATTAAAAGTTTTTTTTTTGCATTTGCACATTTTTGTGCAGTGTCAGAAGGGGTGTCATAATATACTGATATACTATATTACAATAATGTATAGCAATAATGCTACACATTTGATAATATTATAAATAATCCAGCACCAGTAACTGGTCAGCTTGATACTCCAGCACAGTAGGTGGCAGTATTGCACCCACTGGTAACCAACCATCATAAAACAAAATAAATAAGATGACGAAGATGCAGTGCTACTACAGCGGCACAAAACCATATTAAAGATGACAGAAGAAAGCGAGACACTCTAGTCTCATCCAAAATAAAAAATAAAAAGAATATTTAGGTATTGTGATATTAGCATTATGATGATTTTTTATAGTTTGGCTATGATAATCGTATAGTGAAAATCTGATATCATGACAACCCCTGTAAACAAGATATATGACTCTTCCAACACAATCTTACACTTTACATTTTGGCAAATTGGTGACTAGTTCGTACAATCTTATTCAAGAGATTCTTACAATTGGCTTACACCCCACTGACAGTTATTTATAGGGGTGGGTTTATGGATGGACATTTATGCTTTTTTTCTCTAAAAAAAAAAAAAAACATTTTTACATGATTCACATCATAAGAATTAATATGATATTGGCACCTCGTAAAATAGTTACACTTCCCCATGAGATCGGGTTGGACCAAATGATGGGAAACATAATTTGTTCTTTGCGTCTCTTAAATGTTCACAATTCTCCAAGTTTGAATGAGCGAAAGTGCGAATGAAATGGGAATGTTTTCAGTGAATTACAACATTTGTTGTTTGGTTTGTTCCTTGTATATCACACAATTCGGCTACTTTTATGGAACTCACAGTATCAATCCCAATTCATTTTCCTTACTGTAGTTAAAAGAGCAGCATGAACATTCTTCAAAACATCTCTTTTTGTGTTCCACAGGAAAAAAGAAAGTGATACAGATTTAGAACGACATATGACAGAATTTTCATTTTTGCATTTTATTTTCCTCCAAGTACATGCTTATTTTCACATACTGAACAATATGACCTTGCACTCCCTTTAAAATCTTCATAACTTTCAATATTAATTGGACACTGAATCATCCCTTGAGAAGAGAACAAGTCAGGACAACATCCTGAGAATGCCTCTCTCTGTGTATATGATATCCCACTTGTGTGGATCGCATTAGGAGGTGTGAGAATACAACACAACCCCAGCAGAGCTGCTCGGACGACAACAAGCACACAAACAGTAGACCCCATATTAATTATCCAGCTGCCAACATCACTCATCTCTAAGTACCTGTGTGAAACAGGGATGGGCACTGATAGATTTTACACTGGCGCAACAACCAACATGACACCATTATTACTCCTACAGGAGGACAGTGGTTGAAACCTGAAAGCTGTCAACAAACAGCACTAATTAAGCCTGTGGGAACTCAAAGTGCAGCGTAAGCCTCTTTGCTCTGGCCCTGTGCAATGCGCAAGATGCTTGTCAGGAAATCATGCTGATTGTATATTAAATAAGCAGCCCTGGGGCTGAGGGAAGACAGACAGTAAGGAAGGGAAGAAATTAGGTTTGAATCCCAATGGACCTGTGATATTCAAATGAATGCTGCAGGATGAGCAAATGAAAGCCTCTCTCCTTCTTGGAAAAGAACGGGATGTTTCTAAAAACAAGCCTCACTTTAAAGTCTTAAAGGGACAGTTTACCTAAAAATTACAATTCTGTTTACACGCCATCATGTCATTCCAAATTAGGGATGGTTCGTTCAGTAGACAAGTAGTCCAACCATCTACTCTACTGACTAGTCAATAACGAAGGGCCAGATTTACTAAACAGGGCAAATTAGCGTTAGACTGCAATTCCATGAAAGCGCCGATGGGAGGGGAAATTCTGCGGGTGATTTACTAACAATGTGCACATTAGAGATCTCAGATGCAACATATAATTTCCATAATGACCAGCGCAATCTACCAAGAGCAATGCAAATTAGCGCCTGGTTTAAGACATGCTTTTTTGGGGGGCGTCAAATAATGGCACAAATACCAGCAATTAGACGAGCGCAAACGTTAGTAAATTGTTTGCGTGATTCATTTTAATACTCTCCTCCCATAAATTTTGCCTCTGAAAGGGAAACTCCTACAAATGTATAATCAATAATGTCAGGCGCTAAAATAACTATGCCCACGCCTTTTCAGCACTAATTCTTCACTGCGCGTCTTTAGTAAATCCTGACAGTACTATTTTAACATCAAAAGACGGTTTGCGCTGGCACAAGCTGTTAGTAAAACTGGCCCTAAGAATTTTATCTTTTTTGTTTTTATATTTAGTCGTGTGCCTTAATTGTTACACGGTTTTGGAAAAGTTGCACCTTTAAATTAATTCACTTTAAACCACAGCAAAAATAAATAAATGAATAAATAAAGTTTGTTTTCGTATAATCTTTAGTCAAAATCTGCAAATTTGCCTCCCCTCTGGAACAGTGTTCATTCTCTGATGACATCAGTTTGGTGGTTTGGGCAAAACAACAACAACAAAAATCTTCTTCTATACTTCCACTATGTTGTATATTCCTCATTTTAGCTTGTACTATTCTGGACAATATTAGTTCACCCAAAAATGAAAATTCTGTCATTAATTACTCACCCTCATGTGTCGTGGTACTGTCATGAATGCACGTCAAAGAGTGACATGGCAGAAAATAAATTGTTGGAAAAAGCTGTTCTTTTTGTTTTCTTTGCACACAAAAAAAGTATTCTCGTAGCTTCATAACAGGTTTAACCACTGAGGATGTCACATGGACTATTTTAACAACGTTCTTACTAACTTTCTGGGCCTTGAAAGTATCAGTCACGTTGCTGTCTATGGAGGGTCAGAAAGCTCTCGGATTTCATCAAAAATATCTTAATTTGTGTTCTGAAGATGAACGAAGGTCTTACGGGTTTGAAACGACATGAGGGTGAATAATGACAGAATTTTTGAGTGAACTATCCCTTTAACACTTGTCATGTTATTTTCTCCTTAAGATGAATAGTTTGTAAGTATCTTTAAATGTCTGCAAAATTAATAAATGTAAAATGTAAATGTAAACAGGAGGTGTGTTAAAATCAAGTGCCGCCCTTCTGTTTTTTAATCATTCGATTTTTTACTTGTTTTACTCAAAAAAATTATTTGCAACTTCTAGTTCCAGTTCGCTGCTGGAACCATAACAAATTCTGACAAACATTGAGTTGCCTTTTGCACTATTTACCTCAATATTCATCCATGGCAGGGGTGTCTAAACATCCTGGGCTGCGTTTCCCAAAATCATCGTAAGCTTAAGTACATCGTAGACCCATTGAAACCAATGGAGCTACGATCAATTTAGGCTTACGATGCTTTTGGGAAACGCAGCCCTGCACAGTTTAGCTCTAAACAGTTCCAACATACTTGCATGGAAGTTTCTATAGAGTCTGAAGACCTTGATTAGTAGATTCAGGTGTATTTAATTAGAATTGGAGCTAAACTCTGCAGGACAGCGTGCTTGCGTTTTTACAAAGCCGTGTTCTGTATTCGGTACCTTTCTGCCTTAACGTTGCTCCACTTAGAAACACGTAAAAGTTAGGAACAATTATCTGACTCGTCATTCAAGCAGGGGCGTAACCATCATAAGACATTGAATAGGACAAGTTCCCTCCCCCCCAATAATGAGAAATGACCAAATTGTACCCCCCAGTATTTGGAATTCTTGCACTGCTCTGATGCACTCCGTTTGCTGTTAGGAAGACAAAAAGTTTTAAAAGTCTGGGGTTAAATCTATAAGGGATACAGCTGCGGCTAGTGGGCATGTGCACATCAATATAGTGTAATTTTTGTCACACTGTAAAACAATAATTACTATTTTTGCATTATTGTAAGGGGTAGATTTAGGGTTGGGGGTAGGTGTAGACGTTAATAAAACACAATCTAATAGGTAGAAAATAAAATTTCATTGTTAGTTTCCTGGTGGAGGCTGTATCCCTTCTAGCCACAACTAAAGTCTGGTCTGACTCAGAATAACAGTGATCGTCAGTGTCAATGTGATTGAGATGGCCAATCAAATTAAAGTAAGCGGGGTTTACTGTTCAGAGAACCAGAGTGCGACACTTTAGTTTTCACATTGAAGGAGAGTAAGCAAATAGCGAAACATTTAATGCTTGACAACTGTTTCATGATAGAAATGTTAAATAACCACCATTAATATCCAACTACTCAACTTATCTCAAATATGGTCATTTTGAATTGAAAATATGGTATCATTTACGTGATTCGTGAAATTCCTAACTGAATGTGAGGAGACTTTTTTTTTGTCTTAATATCCATACAAATAAGAGTGAATGTGTGGATATTTTAAAATATTATTTGCAAACAGTTCATAATGATTACTTCCCAACTAGTATTAGACCTAGAATTTCCTTCACCATTCAAAAAAAAATAATAAACCCCTCCAATGATCAAGACATCTATGGCCTTGCATTCAGGCCGTAGATTAATTAATATTGAAAATATGTATTTAACCATAAAAAATATATAGATTAAAACCATAAAATGTATTTTTTAACATGAATCACAAAAGGAGATTTTTTGAGGAAACTTTATGAGGAAAGGAGCTGCATGAAGACTTACCTAGAATATTCTCCTTTTGTATTCAATGACAGCATATAATACATAGTATATATAATGACAGCATTTACATTACAGTGTGAACTATTCCGTTCAAGTAAACATTTACATGGGTAATCTATTTATTAACTTAAGGACTGGTTTTCACCAGAGAAAGGATGAGATACAGGATCACATGATCATCCGTGGCTTTGTGCCTTGCCACGTTTTAATGAGGAAAGGATTGAGAGAGCAAGACGTCCATCTCCATGGAGACCAGAGAGATCTACAGCCTTGCCCTTTCTCTCAGCAACCCTCAAGGCTACACTTTTTACCTCCAAATGAATCCACGGTCGAGAAAATCGTGCATGCTGACCAGTCCGTATAATGCATAAAAGCTAAACAACTACCACAGAAACTTCCTTTCTGTAGAGAACTTAAATTTGAAGTGAGTCAAATTCATGTTAAATGTAAAGTTTGAGGTGATTTTTTTGCAACCAAAGTATGACTGCTACAGCTGCTTTGATATTAGCATGCACGTCTGCACACACGCGCTAAACCTGATTTATTTCAGCTAATTCAGAACTATTGCAACCTTTGGCCCTAAAGGGCAAAAAAATAAATGACAAACTCAAACACACATGGGATGAGCAGTTTGCTCAGAACATATGTGTGTGTGTCTGCTGAATATGCATCAGTTCCTTTTCCGACACATGCCCCTTTCTCGTACCCCTATACGGTGGCTTTTGTCTTAGTCAGCGGAAGGCGGGGTACGTTGCCATGGTGACTACTGCAACAGAAGGCTGAAGGGTTTGACTTCCTCATGACCTTCACAGAAAGGGGGTGATTGTCCTGAAATAGAGTCAGTGCTCTCCTTCATGTGGAAAGTGTTCAATCAAGAGGAAAAAATTATCAAACTGTCCAGAGCTCTTCAGGATTGCACGCACAACTGCAATCACAGTCCGTCTGAAGCACCTTTCATTAGCATTACAAAGCCATTATGATAATATTATCAAAGGTAGCAATGGGTTGCCCGCTAACTAAGAAAGCTGCAAGCACGTGATACTGACTTGCTCGTGCTGGCGTCACATGTAAGGTGAGGATCAAAGAAACATATTTGCCGTGGGTTAAGCCTCTAATAGAGCTGTACATGCATTTGTGGAGAACATTTTTTGTTTATCCGGTTCATCGGTATGTAAACAAAGTAATTTTGCTTCCTGATGTGACACTAAGAAAGAGTCATCTGAGCAGCAAATGTGGGTTTTCTAATGCAAGTATCAGTATTATAATAACTATAGATAGAACGATAGCTAGATAGACAGACAAAGATAGATATAGAACGACAGACAGACAGACAGACAGACAGACAGACAGATAGACAGATAGATAGACAGACAGATATAGATAGATAGACAGACAGACAGACAGATATAGATAGATAGACAGACAGACAAAACAGACAGACAGACAGAACGATAGATAGAATGACAGATAGACAGACAGAGATAGACAAAGATAGATATAGAACGATAGATAGAACGACAGACAGACAGATATAGAACGATAGAGAGATAGAACGATAGATAGAACGAGATAGAACGATAGATAGATAGACAGACAAAGATAGATATAGAACGATAGACAGATAGATAAAGATATAGAACGATAGACAGATAGATACAATGATAGATAGACAGATAAAGATAGATATAGAACGATAGACAGACAGATAGATAAAGATAGATATAGAACGATAGATAGATAGATAGATAGATAGATAGATATATAGATAGATAGACAGACATAGATAGAACGACAGATAGATAGAACGACAGACAGATAGATAGATAGATAGATAGATAGATAGATAGATAGATAGATAGATAGATAGATAGATAGATAGATAGATAGATAGATAAAAACAGCATAATTAGCGATATATATATATATATGATATGATATAATTTCTTCAGTCTGCATCACTGCTCCTCAGTGAGAAGAGGTGGAAGAGGTGTTTGGTGAAATGAAGGTCATACTATAGAAAAAACATGATTCATCTAATGAGTCACAAGATGAGTTCAGTATTCACCCACAGAAACATCAAGGCTCTGAACAAAGCCTTGAGGATGCCATGCATGAGAAAACGTGCACACCACCACTCAAAGACATACCTGAGAAACCAAATAGGAAATTGTGTCCTTTATAAGAGTCTCTTTGTGCACCGCTACTACATCTCTCCTCCCACTCCAGGCTTTTTGTTTGAGTGCTTACAAAAAAATGATCTCTAAGAAAGAGGGCAGCTCAGAAACTGAATAAGTATTGGAAAAAAGATTCTCTTCTCTAATGGCCTTGCTCCACACATTTTTAATCAATCTATTTATCTATCTCTGAGATAACAGACTGCCTATCTTGTGTCTAAATCTACTCAAAGTAATATATTGGAATAGTAATATTAACATGTTCTTGACTCACTATGTAACCTGACTAATACAAATACATGACTAGAAGAGAACTGGACTGCAAAATACAAATAATTGTTTACATTAAACCAAAATTGGACTCTCACTAAATTAAACCTCAATGAACAAGAAAGTAGCAGACTACAACTACAATGTAGCATACTATGTTTGTCATTGCATTCTAAACTTCCCATATGTTTCTTTTTTTAAACAGGCAGTGCAATATGCATTTCACTAGTATTCCAGTCCAGACATTGGCTAAAGTCCTTTTGTGCAGGAAAGTGACTAATCATACAGCAGATGTTCAGTGTTTGGCCAGTCTTGAAAGACTTAAATCCTCAAAACTCTCCATCAATTGGACCAAAGGTATTTCAGACGCAAATATTTAAACCTCTAGTCTTTGTTACAGATGTACAACGCTTTTACCATTCTAATGACCTACACTGGTGGCCAAAATTATTAGAACACTAGTACTTTCACCAGCTAAAAATGGTTTTAAGTCAGTTATCTTTTACTGTAGTGTGTCAATAGGAAATATCAGTTTACTTTTGCAAACATTCATTTTGCCATTAATTGTAATAATCCAGTGAGATTTTTGTTTGCACAAGGAGTCTGACAACAGCCAGTGCTCCACACAGAGATCTGATCTGATCATCATCCAGTCTGTCTGGAATGACATGAAGAAACAGAACAAACTGAGACAGACTAAATCAAGAACTGTGGCAATGTCTCCAAGATGCTTCAAGAAGCCTACCTGCAAAGCTGACTTAAAACCATTTTTTTAGCTGTGAAAATACTAGTG
Source organism: Schizothorax lantsangensis (assembly GCA_027422415.1). NCBI lineage: Eukaryota > Metazoa > Chordata > Actinopteri > Cypriniformes > Cyprinidae > Schizothorax > Schizothorax lantsangensis. The sequence goes on from CM049844.1 coordinate 27,745,239, forward strand.
TTCTAATAATTTATGGCCACCACTGTATCTTTCACTGTTCAGAGAGACATTCATCAAGAGCGTCTGAGTTCTCATGAGTTTGTCATCTAGGGTAAAGTCTCACTGTCTGTTCACAGTTCAGCTACAGGACTCGTCGTTAATGATTCCATGTGGTTAAAAGAGGACGCTTACGAATCAATTCCATCATTACAGCACCAGACAAGTAGTGTGAGATTACAAGTCAGGGTGAAAGAGGGCACGGCAGAAAGTAACTTGAGGCCACTGGAACCAATCCAACCAAAAACCACCCGAGAAAGACTGAGTAAATGGCTTGCTGATACGTTTACACATTCATCTCAGAAACAGAGTGGTTGATAAAACCAATAAGACCGGTGGTTGTCATTACACAAAATAATCATTTATTCAACAAAAAATAAAAAATTATGCTGTGAAAATTACAATGCATGAGGAAAAAAAGCTTTGCACTGTTTCAAGGATGCCTCAAAATGTCCCTCAGTTTTTGAACTGTAATCTTATGAATTACAAAGGCAAATATAAAGATGAAAATGCTGTAAAAAAAATTGCATATTTCACCGATGAATTCAACCTTAAAAAACATGTTATATTAATATCAACATATGTACATCTTGCGTTTGAAGTGTTGAGGCACTGGTAACTTATGAAGGAGGGTCATCTCCATGAATGGCCTTATATTTAGCCATCTCTTCAGGAAAAACCTTCCCCAGCTCAGAAATGAGGAGGCTTTTAAATTTCTGGAGAAAAAAAAAAGAAACCGCAAAATATTGTAAGATGGTAAGATGAAGTGCCTTTGTTTGTATTGTTCACAACATACAAGAAATTCATCCATCCACAACAGAAATCTATAAAGCAGGAGAACAGTCTTATTTTTATGCTAAGATTTCTTTAATATACACATGCATATTACAGATTTCCAAGGAAATTTGTTCCAAGGAATATTTTTAATTCATAAGCTCATCAATAATGACATAGAGGTAAAATAAGTCAGTGCTCCAGCTTTATTCTGAATCAATGAAAAGAAGACCTGTTCAGATCAAGAATGATGACTATAATAATAACTATATTAACAGAAGGGGTAGAATCTGTGCAAATATATATTTACATTTATGCATTTAGCAGACGCTTTTATCCAAAGCCACACATTCAGGCTATACATTTTTTTTATTGTGTTCCCTGGGAATTGAAACCACGACCTTTTGCGCTGCTAACGCAATGCTCTACCACTGAGCCACAGGAACACATATACATACATACATACATACATATACAGGTGCTGGTCATATAATTAGAATATCATCAAAAAGTTGATTTATTTCACTAATTCCATTCAAAAAGTGAAACTTGTATAATGTATACATTCATTCCACACAGACTGATATATTTCAAGTGTTTATTTCTTTTAATTTTGATGATTATAACTGACAACTAATGAAAACCCCAAATTCAGTATCTCAGAAAATTAGAATATTACTTAAGACCAATACAAAGAAAGGATTTTTAGAAATCTTGGCCAACTGAAAAGTATGAACATGAAAAGTATGAGCATGTACAGCACTCAGTACTTAGTTGGGGCTCCTTTTGCCTGAATTACTGCAGCAATGCAGCGTGGCATGGAGTCGATCAGTCTGTGGCACTGCTCAGGTGTTATGAGAGCCCAGGTTGCTCTGATAGTGGCCTTCAGCTCTTCTGCATTGTTGGGTCTGGCATATCGCATCTTCCTCTTCACAATACCCCATAGATTTTCTATGGGGTTAAGGTCAGGCGAGTTTGCTGGCCAATTAAGAACAGGGATACCATGGTCCTTAAACCAGGTACTGGTAGCTTTGGCACTGTGTGCAGGTGCCAAGTCCTGTTGGAAAATGAAATCTGCATCTCCATAAAGTTGGTCAGCAGCAGGAAGCATGAAGTGCTCTAAAACTTCCTGGTTTACGGCTGTGTTGACCTTGGACCTCAGAAAACACATTGGACCAACACCAGCAGATGACATGGCACCCCAAACCATCACTGACTGTGGAAACTTTACACTGGACCTCAAGCAACGTGGATTCTGTGTCTCTCCTCTCTTCCTCCAGACTCTGGGACCCTGATTTCCAAAGGAAATGCAAAATTTACTTTCATCAGAGAACATAACTTTGGACCACTCAGCAGCAGTCCAGTCCTTTTTGTCTTTAGCCCAGGCGAGACGCTTCTGATGCTGTCTGTTGTTCAAGAGTGGCTTGACACAAGGAATGCGACAGCTGAAACCCATGTCTTGCATACGTCTGTGCGTAGTGGTTCTTGAAGCACTGACTCCAGCTGCAGTCCACTCTTTGTGAATCTCCCCCACATTTTTGAATGGGTTTTGTTTCACAATCCTCTCCAGGGTGCGGTTATCCCTATTGCTTGTACACTTTTTTCTACCACATCTTTTCCTTCCCGTCGCCTCTCTATTAATGTGCTTGGACACAGAGCTCTGTGAACAGCCAGCCTCTTTTGCAATGACCTTTTGTGTCTTGCCCTCCTTGTGCAAGGTGTCAATGGTCGTCTTTTGGACAACTTTCAAGTCAGCAGTCTTCCCCATGATTGTGTAGCCTACAGAACTAGACTGAGAGACCATTTAAAGGCCTTTGCAGGTGTTTTGAGTTAATTAGCTGATTAGAGTGTGGCACCAGGTGTCTTCAATATTGAACCTTTTCACAATATTCTAATTTTCTGAGATACTGAATTTGGGGTTTTCATTAGTTGTCACTTATAATCATCAAAATTAAAAGAAATAAACACTTGAAATATATCAGTCTGTGTGGAATGAATGTATACATTATACAAGTTTCACTTTTTGAATGGAATTAGTGAAATAAATCAACTTTTTGATGATATTCTAATTATATGACCAGCACCTGTATATATATGTATTACGTCCTTTTGTAGCAAATAACTTGCTAGCACTCCCAAATTAGTCAGTCATTCATAGTGATGGTAGAATTGAACTCTGAATGCAAACGCTGGGCCAATACTCACAGTCAGTGTGTCAATCTTTCCTTTGACCTGTTCATTTTTAGCCAAAGCTCTTTCTAAGCACTCCTTTGTGTACAGTTGAGGGTTACGACCCTGATCAATATACCTGTGTAAAACATCAATAATAGCAAATCATGTCTTTACACAGATGTGACATCTCACATTTCTTGAATATAACAACTAAATGGGTACTCACAATTTAAACAGAGCAGAAATGAGAGTAAAAGAAGGGTAATGTGATAAAAAAAAAACATGCAAACGATCTTTAAACATTTGTTATCTGATTACCGTGAGTGGACAAAACCTATTTACATTAATTTTTCAAGAGGTTTGTGCAGCTAGAAATATTTATTATGCATCTGTATTATGTAACGCACTACTCACTCGAACACTTCCAAAGGGACGTTGATATCATGAAGCTGCTGTCGGCATTTCTCAATGTCCTGCAGTCCTGTGATCATAAAGTTCCTGAGGAAATAAACAAGCATTATTTTTAGGCTTTACTCGTGATTGAACGAGGCAACACTACTGATAACAAGCCAAGAAAGGCTAAAGCTCAAAATCGCCATTATTTCCTAGATATTATTTGTTTAAACCAACATAACGTTTTAGATTCGTAATAAAACTAACAGAAATTCAACTCACAGTTTCTGATTGAGTCCGGTTTGACTGCTGGGCTGGAAATCGCTAACAATAATCCCAAACTGTCGTATGTTTTCGACGAATTTCTCGAGGTGTTCTTCGAGATTATCAAACTTTTCGGCCATGACGTGCTGTATTTTACATAAATGTAAAGCGTGTGATTGGTTTAATTGGGATAAAACTATAAAATTATCAACAAAAGAAGGACATCTGTTCACGCAACGCAGCTTCCATGACAGCGAACAGCTTTCCGGCAACGTTTCATCGAATAGCGTGCGAGAATGGACTGTTACCCTGGTAACGGAATTCTTCGTTGTGCTGTAAAGCGTTTCGAATTGCTGCAAAGTCGCTGTTGTTGGAAAACTAAATTATGTGTGACACAATGCATTGGTTGATGGCTAGCAACAAACGATTTTATACATACTCGTGTGAACTGCTGGTGCACTGACCTTTTCAATACGAGGTTTAAGAGAAGGGGGTGTATTGATTCATTGCCAGCTGATGCATGAGAACTCGATACCCTTCCCCCCAAACAGGGCAAAGACGCATTATTTATTTATTATTATTTTTTATTAATGCCGATGGCATCTTACATATTGTATTACAGCGAATGTAGAAAATCCAGAGAGTAGTTATACAACGATACTAAATACTGTTTCTGTGATTTTTTTCCTGTACCCGACAAATTTGTAAAGCAGGGTTACACATGAATTACATGTATGTGATAAAAACAAAAAGAATAACAACAAATAAATGAACAATATTCCAAATTTGCAAAACAGGGTAAAGGTATACTAACAGTAAACGCGTTAATATAGACATCGAGCAAAGCGTTATTTATTTTATCCACCAGTATTCATACAAGCCCCGCCTCCCACGGCAGGATTGGCTAGCGTGAGCTCCTCACAGCCACCGCCGCTCTGTGATTGGACACTTTAGAAGTCAATCACAGAGCTGTTGCAGCTCCAGCGAACAGCGATCAGGTCAAGGGCGGGACTTGGTGTGAAGAAAAAATAACTCATGCTGGACCCTTGATTACTCATTCCGTCCAGGTACAGCGGAAGCCAACCGACCTGAGGTGCTCCGCTCCCGCTATCCTTGTGTGTCTGCGCCAGATTATCGGTTCATTTCGAGCAGCGTTATCGTGCCTCTTAGGGGATTTCAGGAGTGGGAATACGTATTATATGAACGTTTTTGTGTTTCAATGCACTCGCGCGGGGCAATGATGCATTGAGGACGCGTCTTATCTTCTGAGCTCCGTTACACCCACCTCGACCGGCGCGAAGCATCACAAATGGCTACTCTTTTGCGGAAAATCGGTCTAATTCGACTGCACGACCGAGACACGGAGGACCCAAAGCATCACCACCAGGGCTCGCTGAAAGGGACTAAAGGCAACCAGAAGAATAACAACACGAAGCACTGCAACACCAGCAACGAGACCAACAACATCCTCAGCACGCCAGAAATCAAAGACAGGCGCTTCGACGTGTCCGGCAAGGACAAGCCCGCCGTCAAACCGGACAAACCGAGCAAGGACGCGAAAGAGAAGCAGCAAACGGGAGGCGGCAAAGCGACGAGCGGCTCCGTGATGCCCCCGCCGGCGGCGAACCGGCAGCACTGCACCCAGGTGCGGACGCGGAGGCTGATGAAGGAGCTGCAGGAGATCCGGCGGCTCGGCGACAGCTTCATCACGGTGGAGCTGGCGGACGATAACCTCTTTGACTGGAATGTCAAGCTGCACCAGGTGGACAAGGAGTCCGCGCTGTGGCAGGACATGAAGGAGACCAACACCGAGTACATACTGCTGAATGTCACCTTCCCCGACAATTTCCCGTTCTCCCCGCCGTTCATGCGCGTCCTGACGCCGCGGCTGGAGAACGGATACGTGCTGGACGGCGGCGCGATCTGCATGGAGTTATTAACGCCCCGCGGCTGGTCGAGCGCGTACACCGTCGAGGCCGTGATGAGGCAGTTCGCTGCCAGTCTGGTCAAAGGACAGGTGAGGATGGCTTCTTGCCATAGCGGTGTTGATTTCCTCACATCTCATGTTGCTTGACGCCATCCTCCATTTTGGCAGGTGAATCGCGTAAAAACGCGCAACATCCATTCAACGCGGGTCCGTATGATAGTGTCTGTTACATATATTGCGTGTGAGTGTAATTACATAGCAATGCACACTCAGAAACATACTCATCTTCATGATACTTATGATTTTATTTCTACACAAATCGAGATGTCTCCGTTCACTTTCATTGCATTTTTTATATACAATGAAAGTAAATGGTGGCTGAGGTTGCTTTTGCCTTCCATGGAAGAAAACATCACAAGGGTTCGAACCAATTGAGGTAGAATTGCCTTTTTTAATGATTTACATCTTCAGCAAAGAACACTTGTTGTCAAGAACCATTTGGCCCTATATAGAATGCTTCAGTTGGCTTTGGAGATTATGAAAGTTATTGATGCACCATTATAGGTTCTTCTGATCAGTATTGGCTTCATCCATTAACAGAGCAAAGCAAAGCTCTCTTGGGTTTATTGAAGCACTAGTACATATGTCGTTATCTAAAGTATAGAAAGATTATCATAATGCATTAAAAAAGGGTATCTTATGTCATCAGGTTGTAAAACCTATTTTGGCTGGACCTTTATTTTTAAGAGTGTTGGGTAACCAAAATAAGGGTTTCATGACCACTCATTGCTTTAGTTGTGCTTTTGTTTTTTAGGGTGTTTCCTACTACATTTAAAATGTTTCACATCAAAATGAGGGTTTTTTATATATAGTTTCTTCTATATATAACCATATATTTTTATATCTGCAGATAAAGGCTGTATTTGCATCACAAATGGTCCTACTATTGTTACAATCATAATCTGGTGCTATTTCGAACCATTTTTCTTAAGAACGTACTGCAGCCTGGATCTTAACTAATGTGATTAGATGAGCTCCATAGATTGATCATGTCGGTCATTAGATATTCCCGTTCAAAGGATGAATGCAAAGACCAACGTGCGTCATGGAAATGGATGAGAATCCATAATGAAGCTAGAGACTGGCCATTATTAAACCTGTGCTGTAAATCTGAGTCGAAAGACATGTTCTTCTACGCTTACCTTAAGCTGCCAAGAGCTCTTAAATGCCAAATTCATGATGAGCCTGAGGCAGAGGTGACTAGATAACCATTTTTCCCCAAGTGACCCAAAGCACTCAAGGGTAATTACCATGTTAATTGCGGCTGACACAACAGACCCCAATTAACATGCAGCTATTGTATTATAAAAGGAAACGACGGGCCATATTTTGGCTTTTGCTGCAGAACTTTCATGGCTTATCCCCTTTGCATTTAATACTTGAATTTTACAGCTTTACTGAATTGTTTAAAAAGGATCCATTCACATCAACTTGAGGACATAGATGTGCTTTGACAGTCATTTAAATTTTACTGAAGGCTTTTTGTTGTTCAGATTCTGCTTTGGTTAGGGAAGTTCTTTCTGCATACCAAAGCTCAGACATTTTCTGTTTTTTAAGGTTCTCAACACTTACAGCACAAAATATCATCAACAAAAAGAAAAATAGTAGATATTTTCTATATATGACTATTTTTCTCATTGTTTTAGACTTGAATATGCATTGACCAATAGGCTATGGATTAAAAATGAAACAAATTCCCAAATGTCTACTCCCATATCTAGAGTCTAGTGATCAAAATCAATATTCCTGCTCTGCCTTGTTGAATTTACAGACAACTTCCTTTCAGACACAAAACGGTAAGCGGCATCAAACAGGCTTTATGTGATGCTATGATGCAAAGAGCAACACTGTTTACTCTTATCTGGCAAATGTCGGTTACATAATCCCTACAGTCTGTGTTGTCCCAGAATGCACAGAGGCCGAGCACGACCATTGACTGATCTCCATTCACAGGATTACCCATCAAGCTCTTCACATGGGCACTGCGTTGTGCTCAATACGCACCAAACCAAAATAGCACAGGGAAACATCGCTAATGTCGTTAGCATGCTGCAGGGAAAACGCTGATGCGAATAACATGGATTAACATTGGAGCGGTTCCCTCCCTAGCGCTCTCCTCCGGTGCCTCTCAAGCGTGAGGGAAGCGATTTCCAAGAGAGACCGTAAACACAATAAAGCTTAATTAAGGCTCCAATGATTCCTTTTAATGCAAAAATCACAGGCTTCTCTGAGAGGATAGGGCAGCCTCTTCTCGATTGAACTCATGCGGTTACTTCTGGGCCATTAGATCTCATCCTGACTGATAGAGCCTGAGGGAAGTGCTGGCTATTTCTGTCTCACTGTCCCTGCTGTCTTACATCAGCACTGGCACTAGACTGACCTCAGTCCTGGGGCATCCGATAGCACATCCTTTTTGCTCATTTAGTGGATGCTGGGTCTGTGAGATTGTCTCTCTCGTATGTAGCCTGAAGTGGCATATTTGTATGGTTGTGCTTTGCACGCAGAACCTGATCCTTTTGCTGGTCTTAAAGGAGAGGTTCAGGCCAAAAGTAAAATTTGGTCATGCACTCTTTAAAAATAAAGATTATATTATGCCATAAAAGAACAATTTTTGGTTCCCCAAAGAACCTTTCAGTGAACAGTTCTTAAAAAGAACATTTTAATAATCTAAAGAACATTTTCCACTATAAAGAAGCTTTTGTGCATTGAAAAGGTTCCATGGGTGTTAAAGGTTCTTCATAAAACCATCGATACCAAATTAAGAACCTTTATTTTTAAAAGTGTTTAAAATTTGGTCATTTGACTGATTGGCCATCCGTGAATCACAAAATGAGATTTTAGAGCACATCCATAGTTGGAGGGGACATTCTGCCCAACATCTTATTTTGTGTTTCACAGAAGAAAGAAAAAAGAGTTTGAAAAACATTAGGGTGAGTAAATTAATTTAGGCTGAATTATTCCATTAACTTGTGAAACAATTTGGGGTGATGTCTCACTCATATTTTGGCTTGTTTAAAATGTCTATCCCATTATGAAATAATTTGTTAGGTCATGCCTGGTTGTTGGCTGACGTTTTGAGCATACCAGATGAAAAAAAGTTTCTCCTGTCCTTAACACGTTGGCAGAACTGGATTTAGGGGTTGATGAGTCAGAGAGATGCCTTCTTTAAATATGCTTTTTCTTTTCTATACAAGTTACTTGCATGGGCCACTAGAATTTAATATTGCAAAATATATAAACACCAACTTGTAACTGTACTTGGGCCTGCATCCCAATATGCATACGATCCATCCTAAATTCTATGTGATTTTAGTAATTTTCAATACTATTTAGGGCAGATAGGGTGGATATGCACATTGGAACGCAGGCATAGTATTTCCTGATCAAAATCAACATTGAAACCAAAATGGACTGTTTACTTTCTTATTGCATGTTCCTAGTCTTATTGTGCACATTAAATGTAATACTTTGTTAAACTATCTTAATTTTACCCACTTTTCATGTTCCAATCAATTCCCAATTGCTAATATGTATATATATGTATATGTTGATTTTTGAAAGAGTTTTTAAAAGCAGCAGGATTGTTATTAATCTTTAATCTGGAGTTACAAACATGCAGACATCTTTGAGACATTAGCAAAGAAGATTCTATTTGTATTTTTTGCATGTGCAGCATTGAAAATACTTTGAAATGGTTAATGCAGTTAGTGAACTTCATACTATGAGAGCTGGACGTTTTCACTGTGGGATGCTGCAATCCTGGATGCACTGTTGCATCATTTCTATTCCCATTATCCTTTAGCAGTGATCAAAATGGCTGAACCTGGTGTTAAAATGCTCTGGTAGGTTGTTTAATAATTCAGGTTTTATCAAGCACAGCCTCTTGATTTACTGTGTCTTCAAAGCTCAAAGCAGTCGGCTCTGAAATTGAAAATTGGAGAACCTCTGAAAATGGAGCACCAGGACCATTTAATCACACCACAAGCTGTCATTCACACATCTGCATCTGCATGTCAGTTAGGTAAAAAATCTGGTGTCAGACTCTGCCTACACACTTTCCCTCAACTTTGATTTCATATTTAGAAGTTGATTTTGACAATCTTGACTCATCTGATTCAAGCTTCTTTGATTCTTTATTGCAAACCTCAGATTGCTTTTTTTAATCACTTAAAAACATAATCATATAATGGCTTACTTATAGTTGTTTGCTCATTAAACTGGCATAGAAAGCAGTTTAATATAATGAAAGTACATTTCACCCTTAAATCATTATGCCTAAATTATATTAAATAAGATGTTGCGTCCAGCAGGACATGTCACAGTATATTAAGATCATGTATAATTTCCCTCTTGGACAAACAATCCACACACTGCCCTTTGTTTAAATCAAGTATATGCTAAAGAATGAAGCTTTTCTGCTTCCCATCTCTTGAAGATGTTAAGATTGCAACAGACATTTTTGTGTTTTTCTGTAGCTTTTTGTGTCTTATAAACCTGTATAATGTCTAGACTGTTTTGCAGCTTGGAGGACGCCTGATTAGACAGAAAGAGACTGTCTGACATGTTAAACAATAAAACTGTTTACGGGATATGAAATGCCAAATCATAATATTCAGGTGTGCTCACAGATCATAATATCTTGTTACCAAATGCCTCAAAAATATTTAAATTATTTAATAATATAATAATAATATTCACCCATTTTAATGTCCAGTTCAGCAAAATTGTAATAATTATATATATATATATATATATATATATATTAATAGTGCTGGGCAACGATTAATCACATCCAAAATAAAAGTTTTTGTGTACATAATATGTGTGTACTGTGTATATTTATTATGTATATATAAAGACACGCATACAGTATATATTTTGAAAATATTTACATTTATACATGTATATATTTATATAATTTATATTATATATAAATATATTTAATATATAAACATAACATATTTTTCTTAAATATATACATGAATGTGTGTGTATTTATATATACATAATAAATATACACAGTACACACACATATATTATGTACACAAAAACCTTTATTTTGGATGTGATTAATCGTTGCCCAGCACTAATAAATATATATATATATATATATAAATAAATGTCATTCAATTAATTACAGAATCTCTCACTAGTTTTTTTTGACACATGAAAATCTTCATTGTTCCAAACGTTGTGTTTCCTCTTTAGGGTCGTATCTGCAGGAAAGCAGGCAAGTCTAAGAAGGCCTTTAGTCGTAAGGAAGCCGAGGCAACCTTCAAGAGCCTTGTCAAGACCCACGAGAAGTACGGCTGGGTGTCCCCTCCCGTATCCGACGGCTGATGTCAGCATCTTCGACGGCGATCCCGACATGGCTTTTTTCAGTTGGGTTTTCTTCTTTTTCATCATCAAACTTAACTACGAAAAAAAAAACAAGCTAGCGCATCATATCTTACATAAACGTGGCACATTCACCATCACGTCGTCCTTCACTCTTCTTCATCGAGGTGCCATGGACCGAACACTTGCTGCGTCATCACAATTACTCATGAGTGGGCGTCACTGCAGCTACATACAGCTATGGACTCTGGATACGATTGAGGCTCCAAGCAAAGCTAAATGTGCACCATCTCCACTCTGTATCCTTGTCCGTGTTGCCTCTTTTTTCCTCAATCCATCCCTCTTTCCTTTTATAGCTGACAATGCATTGCACTGAACAGCATCAGACTTGCCCCCATTTACATGCAAATGACTTTGTTAACACTTAATAGATAAGCTGATCATTACACTACATTTGAGGTTCAGTTTCTCTGGTTTCCTCCTCATTGGCTGTGCTGTTTTTCACGGTTGGATGCAACATGATGATTGTAATTTATGTAGAGCTGTACTCTTTCTATTCCTCCGTACGCGTGGCAAAATTTAGACATCACTGTGTTGCGTAGATGGTCATTGATTTCCAATGGAAAAAAAAACTCTAGGGCTTTGTTCAGACAGGCAACAAATATTAGATTTTTTTTACCACATCCGACTCAAAGTCTGAACACATCCATATGTGGTTTGAAATCCAAAATTTTAAGACCCGAATCAATCGTTTTAGCTAATATCTCCTCAACTGTTTGATTCTCGCTGTGTCGGATAGTAAACGAGTGCACGAGTCAGCAGTTTTGGACACTGTATATGCATGAATGCGTAAATATGCCTCTTGTGAGTCCAGCACTGCCACAAGATGCCATGATAGACAGTGAGCAGAGGCAAAATTCCCAGTTTTCTGTCCTGTCTTTCCACACTGACAGCTGCTCTTGGTTGTTATATGAGAAAGTCTGGCATCGTGCTGACGCTTATATCACTACTATGGCAGGTAGATGCATCGGATATCGACTACACAGTCTGAACAAACACACCACTTACAAAACGATGCACTGTCAGTCCTAAAGATCGGATTTGAAAAATTGGATTAACATGCGGTGTGAACAAAGCCTTCTTTGCTTATGCAGAGGTCTAAGATTAAAAAAATGTGAGCCACCTCTTTTGGTCATTCTATTATTTGTTTTTGGAGAAGACCAAAAGCTCTTAATTCGGATGATTTAGATACCAGATGGCATTAACGAATGTCAATGTCCCAATGGGATTTTTATTGGCAAGAGAGAGGCATGTGACAGACAATGTGATGGTTGCATGCAAGATGTTGAGCGTTTGTCTTCATGGAGCACTGAGAGACAGGACAACGCTGATCACGCAGACCTGAACCCTTGTTAGCGCCGACGTAAAGAACTTCGCACCTTCACATGCCGATGCCACAGCTGATGCCCCAAACATTAATTGTGCTGATTCGCTTGTACTATGTTGTACTATAAATCGATACGCTTGTGGTTGTGGGCCTGATTCCTCCACCTTGCACTGACTCTGCATCACTGTGTTGATCAATACTAGACTAGAACAACAGGACAAAATGGCCGACGGCCCAGGAAATAAGATCTCAAGACTGTAAACGTCGCTCTCGAATCACGTAAATCAAAGCGTAAGCTCGGTTACGGCTTCAAACCTGGACTCTGGTAGCTGGTGCTGCCACTGTTGACGAGAGCCAGATGAAGAAGAACAGAGGTGGGAAGAAAGAGAGAGACGCTGAGGGGGCAACTCCTTTGTTCTGAAACCTTGAGGTAGAAGGGCGTCTCGTTTAGTTTCCTGATTGATGCTCCGAGAGAGCCGCAGTTCGACGCCTTGATGTTTATTGACTTCTCCTTCAAATGTCAGCGTGAATCCGGAACGCCTCAGACTGCATCTTGTGAGCGATGAGATGTAAAGAGCTCTGTTTATTTTAGACCCCACCCAACCCATGGCGCTCTCCACACGGTGTGTGAAATACAAATGACATGATAGCCGAAAAATGCGAAATCATGGGTTTTGTTCACATATTGGGCAGGAATGATTCACCTGAAAATTTAAATTCTGTCATTTTCTTACCTGTGTGGTGTTGTACTTTGGGGAAATGCAAATGGAAAAATGCTGAAGTGTGTATTTGATGCTCTTTTCCATAATATTGTTGATCTTAAAAATAGACATACAACAAGGAAAGACCAAAACATAAGAAAATAAGTAGAAAATGTCTTGCTATTCGCTGTCTGCTTTCATTCAAATATGGTGCATTTAAACTCCATGAGTCATATTTGATGTCAGTGGCATCAATATAGTCATTGACATGATTTTGAAGTATGAATATGTGGAAATGCAAATGAGAGTTTTGGCGAAGGGGAAGATGATACAAGATCCCACCTTTTTATGGAATTTTGGATTTTGTTGGCCACTCAATGTTATCATTAGACCAACATTACAATACATATATGGTGCATTTTTTGTCATTTTGGAGCATCCCATCAACTTTATATGGAAAAGAGCAGCAATTACATTCTTCAGACTATCTTCTTTTTTGTTCTATAAAAGAAAGTCAGTCATTTCATTTTTTGGTGAATTATTCCCTTAAAATTACACTTCAAGGTTGGAAAAATCAGATTTCCTTGTGAGATGCGTTTCATATGATATATTGAGGATTGTCTTCTCCAGACATGGAAACAGCATGTGCCAAAAGCTTAATGTACATTGTCACCATTTCCTTGTGTGTAACTGCTGCGCTCTCAGTAGAAAGATTCTTTGCTGTCTCTGACGATTTCAAATGTCACACAAGACGCTGCTAATTAATATGGCATTTGAACAGACAAAAAAAAAAATGATGAAGACATTGATGCATAAATGATAAAACCAGAAATGCTGATGCCCTGAAGGCAGATGAAGGGGAAACAATATTGTTGATCCATAATTGATATTTATTATTTCTGTCTAGTAGTTTTTTGTGTTATTGATATTAAGGTGATGCAGTAAAATGAATGGTAACTGTGCAGTGCTTCAAAAGGAAATCCAGTGGCAAGCACTACATTTTACTGTATACAGTGATCATTTTATCCTGGTCATTGAAATAAAATACACATTGATCACTGGAAAACCTGTAATTCATGTTCGTATCACTGCAGCGATTGTAAAAACATGCATAAACCCTCGTGGGTGGCTTATTGCAGATTTCTGTGTCTGGTCACAGATGGTATCTCTTATCACTACTGAAGTGCATTTGGTCTTCTCTAGATTCTGGACATTATTGAAAAGTGGTCGTATGTTTTCCTATTTAGTGAGAGGAGATACTATACCAAGGACTTATTATTATAACCAGTCAAAAATATTGCGAAATTGGATGTTTTCCGGTTTAAAGCATAATTTTGTGATATAGTTTAGATCAGTAGTTTGCAGAAACGAACTAACAGAGTTAATCGTCCAAACGAGTGAGATGATTCTGTTGTATTATATCTGCATGTGGTCTGTGATTGTTAGCTAGCTAACTTGTTTTATTTTTCTTTGTTTTTCAAAAAAAAGCAAGAAAGTAACAAAAAAAGAGCTTCTTTGTATTTTTTTGTTTGTTTGTTCAGTTTGTCCTAATTTACTTGATTAATGTCCTTAAATGTCAAATTGTGATCTATGAATGTGTTTTAATTTATTTGTAGTTTGCCAAAATGAAGATTTTGAAGCATGTTGCAGGCATTGTCACTGATGATAAAAAGAGAAAGAAAAATAAATGAAAAATATAATATATGTACCTGAATTGAAAGGAGTCTGGTATATGTAGTGATCTCAGGCTTTCACGGGGTGAAAGGTAAAACTACAAGACAATGTGTTTTCTGCACTGCATAAACATCATCCAGGATGTGGTCAGAGCAAAACCAAACAGGAATGTGCAATAAAGGCTGTAGGCTGATTCCACCCTGGAACAACTTTGTGTTTGTCTTCCTTGCTCTCTAGGCTTTCTGCAGTCACTGATGTTTGGAACATGCGGTTTTGTTTTGCCCTGTGGGTTCGAGGATATCAAATCACCCGTGACGGTGAATGATAACACCAGCTTTTCACTAGAATCAGTGTGCACTGGTCTACATTTCCCCTCATTAAGACCATATGCACATTTCCAGAATTTCTCACTTGTCAGTAATTATGATGCAGTATAACAACTGTATTCATTTATATGTTTCAATTAAAAGTCCCTAACATAACTCATTGCTATGCAGCAAAAATAATAATCTGCTATGGGTCCTGCACAGTAATATGTGCAACTGTTACTATTTCCTCGGTTTTAGCATGGCTAAATCACTGTATTGACCAATCAGAAATCAGGATTGGACCTATATGTTTTATAAGGATACTTACAGTATTACAGACACTAATATGTCATTGTTATCATTTATAAAATATAATTTAAATATATAACATTTGAGTATAGTGAGAATGACATTTTTTGCTTTAGAGATGAGAAATGCTAGAAATGTATTTGCATAATGAGAATTGAGGAAGATTTTAAAAAGTAAAGTCACAATGCAAAATCTCTTGTATTTGATATTCTTATAATATTTGACACAATATATATATATTAATATTCTTAATATTAATATAAGTTCTTAAATAGGCTTCTGCCTGTAATCTGCAATAATTTAAGGCGGATTCAGGCAATTTCAGGTGTTTAGGCATGCAATATTTACTTGGTTGAATATAATAAATATACATTTAAAAAAATCTGTCAATATATTTACAAAGGGACACAAGTCAAATATTGTAACAAAAATATCAGAGACCTGGTAAAACTAGGGCTCTGATTTGAGTTAATAAATACTGCAAAGCAATGTGCAACAGCCACTCAGATCACCTTAGCAACACCCTAGAAACATGACTGCAGTTGTTGCATGGGCTGCAGCGCTAATTTCCTTCAGAAAATGTAAGTTGAGTTAGAAAATGCAATTAGATGATCCAGGAACAGTGTGTACACTGGATGAAGGAAGGACGGCAGGACTCGGCTGCTCTGCCCTGGGGCTCACAAGGACACTGATAAGTAAGTGTGGGCAGGTCATGAGGTCCAAACACATTTCTCACCCAAACAAAACACACTTCTCACATGAACCAGCTTCAGTCACAGTCTGTCTGAGCTAAAAGCACCATATTGATCCAAGAGCACAAAGCAGTTTTTTCAAACCTTTCTCGCCATGCAGAAAGAGAGTTTGGTTGCAAACTCTTATGTAAGAGAAATATATTTGGATTCTTGGATTTAATAAATAAGGTGATTAGCATTGCTATTTTATTTTTAATAAATAATCTTAAAGGTGCATTTAATAGGTGCATTTCTCTTTTAAAGGCACGTCCACTGTGGAGATGGCGAGTCTGAGAAAGCACTAGCTTATTAATTAATAATTAAAATGTCTTCTTTTTCCCCTATGCATTCATAATCATTACTTTAGCCGGTGCTTTGCGGCAAGCTTTATGCGTGCGTTTGAGCGCGGAATAATACGCCTAAATGCCTATATTAACAGATGGATTAGTAGGTTATTATACTAATCAATTTAATATAAACGTGCGGCTAGTTGACTAGAAAAATCTTTAGTCGGAGGCAGGCCTTGGCGAAGTTGGCACAAGAAACCGATCCATTTTTAAAATAAAATGCTGACATTAAGTGCGACTGCAAATCACGTTGTATTGCACTGCAGTATTTATGCATGTGTAATGAGTCAAATGTTTTTATTTTATTTTATTTATTATGGGGGTGCTTTGGTTTTTCTTGGGGGTGCTGGAGCACCTGCTAGCCCCTCCCTAGCTCCGCCCATGCTCAGGCTCTAGCCCAGCCCGTGTCCCAGAGCTTAACAGAATTACCAGCCAGAGTCCAGCCCGTCTTTTTTCCCCCTTCTCACAAATCAGATTATACTGTTTCAGCTATTAAAATAGTTCAGTTTTGTGTGTAATGGCAAAGTGATTATATTTCGTTTCGTTTTTTTATTAAGTTAATTTAGAAAAACGTTTGGAGCATTTTTTTTGTTAGTTAAATTATTTTTTTTCTTTCTTAAAGTAACGACCAAGCAGCCAGCGGCAGACCGGCAAACTGATCATAGCCATGTTTGATCAATTTAGCCTTCTCAAATCATCACGCCTAAAATAAAATCTAGGCCTATAGATATACTAAAACAGTTCAAGCATATAACAATGTTTAAATGTTGAACCTAGATAAATGTGCGCTGCATCCTAGTTTGTGCAGAGAGTGGAAGTTAAAGCGCAGGACATGGAGGCACCAGCGCAATCAATTGCATTTTTTCAATGGAAACAATGCCTAATTTTTGCACATAAAAGTAAGAGTAATACATCATTCGGAACTGTAAAGGGTCTACTTTTATTTGTGTGCACTCACAATATCAACAAAACTTTTTATAAAATATATAAAATAATTTTATAAAATAAAGAAAACAATGATGTGCCGTCTCGTCTTGAACAGGAGCGCTTCACAAAAATGAACCGAAAGTCAGCGAATACATGACTCACAGACATGATAAATATAACTATAGAAAGCTTTAAATTACTACTTAACGAAATAAATCAAATTGAAAACAAAAACTCTTTCATTATAATCCGTGAAGATGCACTTCTCTCTAAAGGCCAGTCTAATGAGGAGATGGCGAGTCAGGATCTTCATCTGATTCTTCATCTTTGTGACACTGACACAGAAAACACTAGTTTATTAGTAAATAATTCAAATATCTCCTTACTATTTCCCCCTGACACATTCGTGGTAATTACTTTTGCTGGGGCTTTATGGCAAGCTTTATTGCGTGTATTTGAAGCAGAACTCTTCAGCTGCGCTGACGGCTCTCTGCTGCTGCTGCAGGACTCTAAACACTGACGAGCCGCTCTTGACAGTCGCAGCATGTTCTCGTGTTGTTTCCACCAGCACGGCAATTTTTTTCATCACTAATTGATGGATGTCTAAAATATAAAAATAAGGAGAAGCCTAAAACAGGCCCGAGGCCCGGCCCGCGTCTGAACTATGACGTGAAAATTGGCCCAATCGAAGCCCTAGAGGCGTAAATAAGTCGGGGCCCGTCGGGGCTGGGCTGAAATGCAGGGCTCTAGCTTTCCACTCGGTAGAAATCACGTTTCCCCCTCGGGGGGCCCTCCCCATCGTCGGGCCCTTAGAATCATCCTAACTTCCCCCCCCTTACGGCGCCCCTGGCGGTACTTCCGGCACAGAAATCTCTGCCCTATATGGATGAATTTGAGCATCTTCTGACTACAATCAAAAATGAAAACTAACTTGTAAAACACTTTAAACACATTAATATGACTAAATTGACTCTAAAATACACTTTAGAAGAGAAACAATGTGCATTATAATATACATACAGTCAAACAAAAAATTATTCAGACACATAATTTTTTATATTTTTTTACTAGTGGGTGCAGGACACTATAGTTCATAAATGTGTGAGAATGGCAAAATAAAGTAAACTGTGACATATTATACCCAAAAATTCTTCAAACAGTGTAAACCAGTACCAGTAGAATTTGGGATCAACAAATATTCAGACACTTTGACCTGACCATGTTTTGCTTAAGTGTGTTTTCTTTTATTGCTAATGTGACCTTTTATATCACAGACTGAACAAAATTAAGCATTGCTTGGTAATTGGTTGACCTAAATTGGTATTATCTAATTGTGTACTTAAATTTAACAGCTGAATAATTTATATCAAAGTTCTATCGAATTGATCTAACGTTATCAAGATGAATTTGTTCTGTCACAGTTTAACTCTTGAGTTCTTGTCATATTTTATTACCATTTTCTAAACTGTAGCAAATAAACTGTGATATAATGTGAGAAATGTTGAAGGTGTCTGAATAAATTTTGGGTTGACTGTATGTGCTAATGAGGTAGAAGCTGACAAGTTTTAGCTATTTTATCTCCTCTGCAAAAAACATACAAAATAAAGGGCAATATAACCTTTTTATACCTCTTCTGGAGGTATTTTTAATAAACGGACATCTGAAGAAATTAAATCTAACAATTTTTGATATATCACACATTAAAAATTATAAAGTAGTTAAAATGTAGTTACATTTTACATGTAGCAAGTAGTGTAGCTACTTTATATGAAGGGTTTCATTTAACTTAAAGTGATAGTTCACCCAAAAGTGAAAATTTGCTATTAATTTTCTCACCCTCGGGCCAAAATCCAAGTAGTATAATATACAAAATATACAGAGAAGAACCGTTTGCCCAGGCTGTGGATTAAATGTAATAATGTTGTATTTAATGATCCTTTTCTTTCACAGACCGATCGTTTCGCTTCATAAGACCTCAGTGTATCATCTGAAGCCATGGGTATTGATTTGGTCTTCTATGTATATGTTTTTTTGATGCTCAAAAACCAGCAGTCACAGACATGCAGTTTATAAATCAACAAGGACAACAGTATTACCTAAAATCTTCTTTACTGTTCTACCGAAGAACAAAAGTCACCTACATCTTGAATGGCCTGAGGGTGAGTAAATTAACAATACATTTTCATTATTGGGTGACCTATACTTTTAAATTATTTTTCTACAGAGTAGTTTGTAGCTCAGCTAGCGAAAGATTTTTTTTTTAAAGTTTCCCAACATTGAAAATTATTTTAACACCATGTCTCTGTGTTCAGGATAAACATAGACACAAAGCCTTACTGCAGACTGCTACCCATCAAACACTAAATTGGTTTACTTTGAATAAGAACAGATAATCAATACAATAGAGAACATCTGAACAATATAAGAAAGAGAACATTTCATCTGCAGCATTAAAGGCCCCCTGGTCTACTCCCAGACTGCAGTGCAGACCAGACTAGATAGCGAAATTCACTTTAAAACACAGTAAACAAACACTGCTGGACGGGAAACAGCAGATAGGTAGCAGACAATACAGCTCCGGCCTTATTTTCCAGCCCTCTGAAGGTTGCTTCTTCAAAGAGCAGGCAAAATAACAACAACAAACCCCAGTTGGCTGAGATAAAGGAGTGGGTGTATTTCCATTTGAATGCTACAGGGTGGAGCTAATTTGTTTTGCAGTTGCTGCACATCCCAGAATACAGCCGCAATTCTGATTTCCTCCTGACCTTTGGGCCATGACGACTGCGTCACGGTTGGCGAGGTGTTATGAGCAACACGGCGTGTTTCAAATCACACTGCTCTTTAATACATATTCATATTAGGCCTTCAGAACAGTCCAGAAGCCGAGCAGAAGATCTGTGCAACCCCCACCGAGTAATCACTGCTCATAGCGAAGACATAAGTTCAGTTATTAATGGAATAGGCGTACATACATTACATCTCACAGACGAGCAAAAATGTAAAGCAGAATGTAGAGAAGTGAGCCTATGGGACATATTTGTTATTTTGCTCTTATATTCAAAGGTTTGGACTTCAAAGTAAATGAATTGAAATGAACTCAAATAAGTTTATCTAGTAAAAACGATGCTGTGGGATGCTGCGGTCTTTTGCACTGCAGCGGACTCTGCAATACCGTCCATGTAAATCTCAAATCTTAAAGGAATGGTCCAGGTTCAACACAATTAAACTCTACTGACAGTACGGCATGCTATTAATTAGCATAGAAAATTATTTAGACACATCTCTCAGTTTATAAAGGAAAATGTGTTCAGTAATGCACACAATGTAAGTCTGTGAGCCAAGGCATTTAAGATGTGCAGCTCATATTTTTTATAAAGCCCTTATATTATGATACATTTTAAAATGTGTCTTATTTGAGCTGTAAAGTTGTCTTAATTGTCCTTTTAGCAGTGGAAATGCAGGTCTAGACAAATGAACACCTGGTTTCTGGAACTTTTTTAATGTAAATACTATGGGTGGATGTAAAAGTCTCTTGTATCCTTGCATGTATCAAGTTCCAGCGTTTACTGACTTTACATGGTCATAACAATAATTGAAATCGGATATGACTTTGCACAAGCGAGGTTACCAAGTGATTTTTTCACATAATCCAGTATAAGGTTACAGTATGTGACTATAATTTAAGTGTGTTTAGAATTCAGCACCTTTATTTCGGTGGAGTACCTTCTCTCATACACTTCCATTGTAAGTGCATTACTGTAAATGGGTTTTTTGGTTGTTATTAAGACAAACTGAGGGATCTTATTTTCAGTGGCAACTGACTGGATGTCATAGATATTGCAACTGAACTTGCTGAGTTTACATGCATCTTCAAAAGTTAGCAATTTTCAAAACTAAAGCAATAATTCAGCTTTGGAAAATGGCATTTAAATACCTTTAGTTAAAAATAAATCGTACCAGTGTTTTTTCCAAAATCAGACTAACAGATTGTAGCTCAGCTTATAGCATTTACAAGTTGTTGGCATTGAGCGCTTGTTCCAGAAGTCAGAGGTGATACATGATGTTTATTATTTAATCTTTTAAAAATTAAATTACACTTTTTGTCATACATGTGTAAATACATATTCAATAAATACACTTTCTAAATACATGTATTTAGAAAGCATGCATTACATTGATCAAAAGTGACCGTAATGTTGCAAAAAATATATATATTTCTAATAAATGAATTCTTTTTAACTTTTTGTTCATCAAAGAATCCTGAAAAATATATATCACAATTTCGATAAAAATATTAAGTAGCACAACACTGAAAATAATGAATGTTTCTTGAGCATCAAATCAGCATATTAGAATGTGACACATATTAATCATTTATAATAACACCAGGAACAAACAAAAGTAAATATAGTCCATTTTAATTTCATGTTTAATTTGTTGAAATGCAGTCTTGTTAATTATGTAAAGCAATATCTTTTGCTCTGTTGTCACCAAGCAGCGGCCACATGAATGTGCATTTAGTCATTGTCTTAACCTGACCTCTATCTTGCACAATATAAAGCTGTGGTTGTGTAAGACTGCAGAGAGGAAGAGAGATCACAGCAGGGCAGGGATGAAGAGCGCTACTGTCACCATGCACTGCAGCGAGAGGAGAGACTGGCTGTTGATATTGGCCGTGGAGACGCGTGTCTAAACCTGCGCCCTCAACTCAGACTGCGGCTGGTGTATTATGTAAGCACATCGACTCTCTCTCTCTCTCTCTCGCTCCTCTACCTTTTTTCCCCAGTGTTCTCTTCGAGCCAACAGGCTAGAAACCTTGTGAATATTTCAAGACTGTTGCATCAACGGCAGTGTAGCAGATTGTGGTGGACTATAAATGTTTTATGGCACAGTGCATGTGGGAAAGATGTATTTTTAGAGCCTTTTTGAAAGCTCAGTTAGAAACCGTGAACATACTGTATCTATGTACATCTCTCTTTTTTTTCAGCCGGGATGAGGACAGTAATAAATGAGTCGCTGTCCCGCTGCATCACGCAGGAAATCTCGCTCAAGGTGATTCCAGGATTCTTCAGTTTCTGCTCTCCAGAAGGATTGCCGTGATTTATGAAATGCTCCAGTTTGAGTAGGTAAAGGACACAGAGGACAGGAAGGAGGGGGGTTATAATGACATCACATAGGCAGGGCTAGAACACCACAATCTAGCTCTGGGTGATAACGTTTATTTTATTTTTGATCTGGTACCAAGTACTTTCAAGACCAAATTTGATATATTAATCAGAAAGTCTTTGCAATTTATAAGGAAAAAATGGATGATTACAACCATTTATTTTAAAACTCCATTATTAACATTTGTCACGGTGCACACACGAGGGAGGAACAGGAACACGCAGACGAGGACATAAACTCAAATAATAGTCTTTAATGAGACATCAAGGCAGGACTCAGAGACAGGATACACCGGGGAAGTAACGAGTAGACCAGACGACATGAAACTCAACAGACAGGACTTAAATACACATGGTAATAAACTCATAATCACACACACACACCTGGAACCGAATAAACTCATAATGACATGAAACGAGGACAGGAAACAAACCATATAAGAGGCGGAAACACAAGACATACACGACAGAGGTCTGACAACATTAAAGGGATTGACCCTTTTTTAGTTATAAAATTTTTATTTTTAATAAATAAAATAAAAATAAATAAAAATCTGTAATCAATATACTTACAATCATGTCGCTCCAAAACTGTATAACCTCTTTTTTTGTAGGACACAAAAGAAGATATTTATCACAATGTTCAAGCTGCTCTTTTCCATACAGTGAAAGTCAATGGGGACCAAAGCTGCTCCTGGTCCTAAAAGAGCAGCTTGAACATTCTGCTAAATATTATCTTCTTTTTCGGTTCACAGAAATTTGGAATAACATGAGGCTGAGTAAATGATGACAGAATTTTCATTTTGACATGAACTCTCATTTTAAATAAGCCTAAATTGCACATCATCAGACTCTTTAATTGTTTTTCATTTTGTAACTTCTATAACTTTATACCAAATATTTCAATATTTCAAATGTCAAACCCGGATGAATTGAAAGAGAAAACATAAAAACATCATTGTCAAATAAAAACTTTCTGATGTGTATGGAAGCATATTTATAATAAGCAAAAAAAATAAATAAATAAAAAGGTAATTGTGGCTTTTTACTTAATTCTGGATGTGTTACGTGTTAACATCTTATGTGCAAGATGTTAATTAACAATTGTGAGATAAACTTGAAATTCTCAATTGTGAGAAAAGTCACAATTACCTTTTTTTATTTTTTATCTTATGGTGGGGGAAAAAATTGTGAGATGTAAACTTCAGAGGATTCAGAGAAAGAATTGCGAGATGTAAACTCTAAAAGAAAGTCAGAATTCTGAGTTTATACCTCACAATTCTGATTTTTTTCCCCCCGAAAATAGTTGCAATTACCATTTTTTTATTTATTCTTTAATCCTGTGGCAAAACCATCTTCCATAGATTTACCTTTTCAGAGTAAATAAATAATGAAATAGCTAATATTAAAAACACTTTAGTATTATTACGTAAGGACCCTCCCACCCAAACAGTTCAAGCATGCTCAGTTCAATATGTGCAAAACAAGTTATCACACATATTGAGCTGCTGATCTCAGTAATCTTTGCACCGTATAGGAGAAATACACTGTGGTTCAACATAGGCAAAGGTGATCATCCACACTGCACCTGTTGACATTTAGGTTGCTATAATGGCTCTGTGGTTTTGTTGAGTAATCTGTGTATGTGAAGGAAATAATCCAGGGTAATACGGGTCAGGATAATCTGGGGTGGTTATATTGGGCAAATAATCTCAGTGCATTGAGGTTCTGAGTAATCCCAAATGATTCTGCTCTGTAATCTTCAGCGAGTTGAATCAAACGGAGTGAAATGTTACAGGCTTGTGTGACAGTTTCCAGCAATATAAATGTCATACATTTTTAAGCAGTAAACAAAAAGAGGCTGTCAAGAGTTGTTGAAGCATGCAGTTAAAGCATTAATTCTATTTGTTATTATTAATAATGTAACAGTTAAGGGAGTTTTTGAACTTCTTGAGAATCGTGTCCTTCATTAGTTAAATTGTGACAAACCCAGAGTGCAGTTGAGGTCAGTGCAGTTGTCAGTAAGGGTAAACCAAAAGCTCATTTCCATATTTAACAGCCGCACAGGTTCATGCAGAGGGTCATAGGGCGACCATCACTCATTAAGGCTCATGAATATTCATATGCTTTGGAAAACACAATGAACACTCAAACAACAGTGGACACACTTGACTGTATATGATGACCTTAAAAAATAATCTGATACAAAAGCTTATGCTTAAATGCTTGATAAAGTGTTTAAAGTGATATATTTACAAAAATATATATAATTATTTATATTTCACTTTGTTTAGATGTAATAGTTTTAAACATGCAATATATATATACAGTATATATATTGCATTCTATATAGATCTTTGGCCAAAACAAAAAACAAACAAACAAGCAAGCAAGCATATAGCTAGGTAATCTGGATGACGTAATCATATTCCAAAAATTAAGTACTTGTAATTAGATTAAATTACATTTTAAAATACTTAAAATTACTCTTTTATGGATTACAAGATTACATATAATTTACACAATAGCAATAATTGATTGATTCTCCCTAATTCCTCTTTTTCATATTTTAAATTTTCCTTTCTAAAATAGTCTACTGCTTCTAAAATAGTCAGAAAGTCTTCCAGTTTTGTGGACATTCACACAGAGATCAGTTATTAGTCAACTACAGTCACTGTCAAGTACTGATGAACACATTCTTTTTTATTTGAATTATCACTCAGTCGGTTATTTTACCATGTGTTACTTTGGAAGGAGTTTGTCTTTCAAACACAAATGCACAAATTCACGTTGTTGTTTTTTCCATCTGATCCTCTTTCACTTAATATATTTTTATTTGAAGTACCCCTGAGAATTTAAAATAAATATTTTAATAATGAAGTATCACATTTGCATGTTCACGGTTCTCTGACATTGGTTAACGGTCACATGACCAGTGTTGGGCTAGTTACTCAAAGAATGTAATATATTACTCATTACTAGTTACTCCTTTCAAAAGTAATATTGTTACTTTACTTATTACTTTCTGGCAACAGTAATTAGTTACACTACTAGTTACATTACTTTTTCTTCATGCCCCACAGAAGTTGTAACTGTGTATCTTCCACATAAAATTATTCTAGAATGTTACTAACAACATATTTCTTCCTCATCATTTCACCAAAATCCACACTGGATCGCAGTCAGAAGTTATTACTCGATCACTCAATAGTGACTGATAGTGACATTCAAGCAGAAGTGTTGTATTAATCTCATTAATTGTCATGTGTAGCTTGAAGTCATTTTTCCGTTACCCATATATACGATTATATTTCGTTATGTATTTTATCAAATCACATAAGTTTGTAAGAAACTGTTTAATTTTCCAAAAATATTTTTAATTATAGTAATATAATGTAGCACATGCTGATCAGAGGGATGTAATGCCAGAGTAAAGTAAAGCCACAACTTACACAACAGTGTTCAGATCATCTTTTTTCCTGACAAAATCAATATAATGCAATATTTCTATCTGCTGAATGTAAGCTTTTCCATATTCCAAGCTTGCCTGCTGCACTGGGGACATCACATGCATGTGTGAGTCGTGAAAATTATGAAAATAAATCTAGGAATGATTTGATTGTTGGATTTTAAATCAGCGGGTCGAGGCATCAAAAGTAAGTAACTAAGCTGTTTTATGGATAATAACTGTAATATTATTACTGAAATCTTATTAGTAATTAGTTACACTACTAGTTACTGCAAAACGTAATATTATTACAGTAACTAAGTTACTAGTAACTAGTTACTGCCCAACACTGCACATGCCATGCAGGTAAACAAATAAAATATTTTATTTTGATTTTGATTCATTTTAGCATTTTTATGATTGAATTAATTATTAGCTTTTTCATTAAACTCATAAACCCCCTGCAGTTCCTTCACAAACCCAGTTTGGGAAACCTTGATGTAATATGTGACCCTGGACCACAAAACATAGTCATAAGTAGCACAGGTATATTTGTAGCAATAGCCAAAAATACATTATATGGGTCAAAATTATCAATTTTTCTTTTATGCCAAAAATCATTAGGACATTAAGTAAAGATCATGTTCCATGAAGATATTTTGTAAATTTCCTTCCGTAAATATCAAAACTTAATGTTTGATTAGTAATATGCATTGCTAAGGACTTCATCTGGACAATTTTAAAGGCGATTTTCTCAATATTTAGATTTTTTTGCACCCTCAGATTCCAGATTTTTGTTTCCAAATATTGTCCTATCCTAACAAACCATACATCAATGGAAAGCTTATTTATTCAGTTTTCAAATGATGTATAAATCTCAATTTCGAAAAATGTACCCTTATGACTGGTTTTGTGGTCCAGGGTCACATGTAATGTTTAATGCACTTCATGTTGTTGGTATATATAATTATGAGTGTGTGTGTGTGTGTGTGTGTGTGGGTCTGTAATTTTTTATTTATTTTTTTCAAATAAATCTCTGCTAACCGAGGCTACACTTATTCAATAAAAGTACAACAAAACAGTAATATTATAAAATATTATTACAATTTAAAATAAGCATTTTCTATTATAATATATTTTAAAATGTAATTTATTCCTGTGATATCAAAGCTGTATTTTCAGCATCATTACTCCAGTCTTCAGTGTCACATGATCCTTCAGAAATCATTCTAATATTTTGCTGCTCAAGAAATATTTCTTATTATTATCATCATCAATATTCAAAACAGTAGTGCTGCTTAATTTTTTTCAGGATTCTTTGATGAATAGAAAGAACAGCATTTTTTAAAATAGAAATGTTTTGTACCATGTCTTTACTGTCACTTTTGATCAATTTAATGCTTGCTAATTCAAAATAAAAAAAGAACTCTGACTAAAATTAAAAACCTCCTCAGAGAAAACAGAATTTGTTACCAGACATGCAAAACCATCTCAACATGCAGGCATTATAAACCCCCATGCAAAGAGAAAGTCAGTTTGAGATTTGCCTTTTGTTAGTTCAGGTGAGACATGAATGAATTAACATTATCAGAACATGACGACATGCAAACTGAACTCTACATAGAGAAAAACCATGGCAACCCTCTGTCGTTTATCATCTCCGTACAACGGAGGAATTATTTGTAGCCCCTACTCCACTTTCCTCTTTTTGAAAAACATCCCTTCACCAAGGCCCCTTGAAATATCACCAATATCTGTGAAAATGAACACACTCCTCAAGTGTCTCATGTGGCTCTGGTGCCACGCTTGGTGTTAGTCAGAGGGGAGATGGATCTGGGGACTGAGGGTTTGTGGGGTTGTGAAGCTAGTAGAGAGATGTATGTCCCCTCGGGCCTCCAACCCCCAACCTGTTAGTCCTCTGTTACTAGGCAACACCTGCTGGCATGTGCTAAATAAAGATTAGCACCAGGCGAGCCACCTGGCAGCAATGTAAGGGCTTCTAAGAGAGACAAAAGCACAGCTCCTGCTTTCTTACAACTTCCAACATCCACCGCACAGCCTCTTTCTTGATATTACAGATTAACAGCCAAAAACACATGCTCTAGTTCTTGAGGAAAAATAACAAACCCAAATAAATAAATGTCATTTTTACCCTACTAGTCAAAAGTACCTACTAGCTTTATTCCTTTGATGATAAAGCTGAATTTTCAGCATCATTACTACAGTCTTCAGTGTCACATGACCCTTCAGAAATCATTCTAATATACTGATTTGCTGCTGAAAGACTAATAACACTTCTTATTATCAATGCTGAAAACAGTTTTTGCTTAATATTTTTGTCAGGATTCTTTGATGAATAGAAAGTTTAAAAAGTTATTTTAAATGGAAATGGTTCGTAACATAAGAAATGTCTTTACGGTACTTTTGAACAATTGAAAAAATATATAAAATAATAAACAAAATCTTACCTTAAACTGCCGGTTTCCACAAAAATATTAAGCAGCACGTTTCTTGAGCAGCAAATCAGCATATTGGAATGATTTCTGAAGAATCATATGACACTGAAGACTGGAGTAATGATGCTGAAAATTCAGCTTTGATCACAGGAATAAATCACATTTTAAAATAAAATAAATTACAAAACCGTTCTTTTAAACTGTACAAACATTAAATTACTATTGATCAAATAAATGCAGCCTTGGTGAACATATAAGAAGAGATTTTTTCTAAAAAAATATTCCAAACTTTTGACCAATTGTGTCTGCTTTCCTTTACATATGAACAAGAACTAAAAAAAACAAAAAAAACACAAACAATCAAGGATATTGGAAACTGCCAAAAATGCCAGTAACAGAAGTGAGTAGTGCTTGTCTGAGCAAAACTCGGCATCACATTTCTATACATGATTGAAAAGGCATTGCTAGATGGTCACAAGAGCCACAATAATCGTTAGTACTTATCATATTGCAATGTTAAAGTGAATATTTACATTTGGGGTCATGTGATGTTTGAACAGGTGTGACTGTTTAAAGATGAGCAATAGACTATAGCTTCTCACTGTACTATTTGGGGGAAGGGAAAATGGGAGTGAACGAGAGACATATGGGTGGACATAACTGCTAAACGACTGAAGACTTGGAGGACAAATCTGTATAATCCTCACAGAAAACACAAACTCATCCGCTGGTGCTTTCCTTCTGTAGCTGGCGGTCATTGCGTAACATTTTCATTACATAATCCCAAATGTACACTCATATCAGAGGTTTATCTTTTGCGCTTTTTAGTATGAGGCATCCTGGAGTGTCCCATCTGAAGGCAGGGGAGGAGAGAAAAAAAGACTAACACCTCCGAACGTCCTGTTTGAGCAGCAGCAGCATCATAAGGGGGATGCTCGAGTGATGCTTCACCCTCCTCCCACATACAAGGTTTGTTTTGAATTTAAAATAAGAGCACGAATAAATCAAGCATGAACGTGGGGGAGTTCAGTTCAGGAAATAGAGACATTGAAAGCTGGAGAATATATTATCTTCTTCTAAAAATCACTTTGTCTGGCTGATCTTAAACTGGACCAAGCTGCTCTTGATGGTTGATCTGCTGGACTATCAGCCAGCGGTGGTCTTAAACTGGACCAAGCTGGTCTTAAACTGGACGAAGCTGCTCTTGATGGTTGATCTGCTGGACTATCAGCCAGCGGTGGTCTTAAACTGGACCAAGCTGGTCTTAAACTGGACCAAGCTGCTCTTGATGGTTGATCTGCTGGACTATCAGCCAGCGGTGGTCTTAAACTGGACCAAGCTGGTCTTAAACTGGACGAAGCTGCTCTCAATGGTTGATCTGCTGGACTATCAGCCAGCGGTGGTTTTAAACTGGACCAGGCTACTCTCGATGGATGATCTGCTGGACTATCAGCCAGTGATGGTCTTAAACTGGACCAGGCTGCTCTCAATGGTTGATCTGCTGGACTATCAGCCAGCAGTGGTCTTAAACTGGACCAGGCTGCTCTCGATGGTTGATCTGCTGGCTGATCTTAAACTGGACCAAGCTGCTCTCGATGGTTGATCTGCTGGACTACCAGCCAGTGATGGTCTTAAACTGGACCAGGCTGCTCTCGATGGTTGATCTGCTGGACTATCAGCCAGCGGTGGTTTTAAACTGGACCAGGCTACTCTCGATGGTTGATCTGCTGGACTATCAGCCAGTGATGGTCTTAAACTGGACCAGGCTGCTCTCGATGGTTGATCTGCTGGACTATCAGCCAGTAATTTCAAGGTCAACACTGCAAAACTACTTTAAGCTGTTTTACTGTACTTTTTTTCTTCACCCAGAATGTTATCTGAAGAAACAAAAAGAATAAAAGTGGTGTTTGGCAGCCATATTGTCAGGGTGTTGCATCACTTTCATGGCAATTCTGCAATTCAAATTGTTTCAATATTTCAAGGACCCTGAGCACAACTGGCACAGGATGTTCCAAGCCAAGGTTTAAGTATCCTGCTTGAAAGCAGTAAGGCAATGTCCGCTCACATAGTTAATCTGGTTATTTGCATGCCAGATCACACTGCATTTGAGTATAATTGTGAGGTTTTAAGGGGTTATGTCAGATCTCTCTCATATGTTGAGCCGTGGAATTTACTGCATGTAGCTGGTTGTGTCACTGTGGTTAATTACGTTCAGAGCTCTCTGCAGTGACCATAGTAACAATCGCCACGCTCTGTAGACTCACCGCCTGTCTAAAGAACAAACCAACACGCCTGAGAAAAGAAAGAGAGGGGTGAGTATGTCAGTCAAAGCAGGAGACGAGATAGATCCTATCAGCTCGAGAGAAAGAACACTGACCGATAAACAGGAAGTGAGACGGATGGCTGCAGGGAAACATAATCACCACAAGCTAATGAAGGGAGATAAACCAAACAACCAGCAGTCAACCAAAGACAGACAGAGCGATTTAAAGCCTAAAAAAGGGCAAGATTGTTGATCAAGTGTTACCCAACCTGACAAGTTTGAGTCAGGGAAGGACAGTGAAATAATACTGAACGGGATTGGACCAAGAGAGACAATAGCCTGATCCTGACACTGACGAATCAGTGTGAGACAGAAGGAAGATGGATACTTAAGAAACAGATAAGACAACAGTGCAGAGAAGGGTATGAGATGGACTCATGTCTGTCAGTGCAGGGGTTAATGAAGTGTATCATTCTCCTTTTTTGGCAACCAAGATGGCCAAAACCATACTGGATGTTATCGAGTGCACTCATTCAATCCCACAATGCACTGTAATAACTAGTGTACAACCGATGTACACTCAATGGCTTGAGATTACCCATAATGCACTGTGAGGGTCATGTCGAATAAATTCCCACGACTCGTCAGAAGGTGGCGCCTGCAGCTGAGTCATCCATATCAATCCATTTTCCAAACCGCTTGTCCAATATGGGTACAGTGTAATATCATACAGGTATACATTTCTTTTTAAGTGATTATTAAATATCTTAACTGAGGTCTATACATGCTAGTTTCTGTGACAGAGTTCAAAATAAATTATTTTCATTACTACTGGAGCTGCCAGTTTGCTTAGTTTTCTAATGATTATTAAACAGCAAGCACAAACTATTAAAAAAAATGGCAGCCTTTCCAGCACACTTAGGGCCTGTTTACACCTGGTCACTTCATCCATTTTCTCTGATCGTGTACTTATCCAATCGTGAAAAAAACAGGTGTAAATTCCCTCCAAAATGCTTTCGAGATGGATTTAAATCCGACCGCTCAAACCACTTTTAGGAGATGTTTTGGGACGCATTCCAGATGAAACTGGACAAGTGTAAATGCATCTGGTTGTTGAAACCACATATGTAACTTTTACTCCTCCCAAAATGTTAAAATAATAAACTTGTGAGACCGTGTTATAGGCTGCATAACATGTTATAGTCAGATATGACAGCGCTAATGCAACACGCATCACTGCAGATGAGTATCTCTGCAGCAAGCCGACGCGCAAACTGGCACAAATAAAAACTGAAAGTAAGCCACAGAAGCTTAATCATCTTCATTAAAAATACCGAGACTAACTTATCTTTCCAGTGCTGATGCCGCTCTCTCTCCTATTGTTGTCTTTGATCTTAAAATTAGCTGATGATTAATAAAATGCAGCAAATATCTGTTGCTTTTATTTACGTGAACTCCGTGACGTGAATTTGCATATAGCACGGGAATGGAAGATGGGATTTATATCCGTTTTGAGGAGACACATGTGGCCAAGTGTAAATGAAACCATTGTAATAAATCAGACAGATATCCGATCAGAGAAAACGCATGATGAGACCAGGTGTAAACAGGCCTTTAGTGTCCAAATTTGCTTGCTCATTTTCATTCCATTTTTCAACTGGACTATGTTAGTGGACTAATGTATAATAGTGAATGTGAGTATGGGGTGATTTTGAATACAGCATAGGAAAGTGAAGCTAAATTCTAGGGAAGGCCGGAGTTGCCATCCCCGAGTTAAAGGGACAGTTCATTTTTCCATGAAAAATGTACCATTTTAGAGTGCATCACAATGCATACGAACACTTTCGCCTAAGTGTAAACAACGATACGCAGACTACGTTCATGCGTGTGCTTTCCCCCCGACCGTAACAACGCTGAGTACGTCAAATGCGTTTTTAGGTACTCTCCAAAATGGCGGACGACGTAACTTGGGGGAGAAGAATGGTTGAGTAAATTGTTATTTTTGTTTTGTTTGAGCAAAACTGAAGTTGAGCCACTGATGTCACATGGACTGTTTTACCGATGTATTTACTACGTTTCTGGACCTGGGAACACTTCAGTTGTGTTGCTGTCTATGGAGGGTCTGATAGCTCTCCGATTTCATCAAAAACATCTTAATTTGTGTTCTGAAGATGAACGAATGTCTTACGGGTTTGGAACGACATGAGGGTGAGTAACTAATGACATAAGTTTCATTTTGGGGTGAACTAACCGTTTAAAGCAAGAATCGTGGCCCAATTCGAGGCTTGTTGTTGCAAACATTTTTTGTATTGTTTATTGTGTAGTATAATTATGATTATTTAACTGCTCTCAATCAAACATGTTTGATATTTACGACTCTTGATCAGGCTGAACTCTGACGTGATAGACAATGAGAGTGAGCAAGTGTCACATACCAGATGTTGCATGCTTCTACAGCCGAAACTTGGCAGCCACAAACATGCCACGAAAGTAGAGCACTGAGAAAAAACATCACCCATATTCTTTTTCTATACTTTGTTTTTCACAGTGAAATAGAACGCACAGCAGGAGAGCCAGCTGACAACATTGATTGTCCTCCAAGTGTTTTTCTTCTCTAGTCACATTTAAGCTCATGAGTCTCCGTTAGATCTTGTGTCACTGTGAAATCTTTCATACAATCAACAAGTGTGTGGTCTCTCGGTCTGGTCAAATAATCTTGTGTGTGGGTTCAAAGGATTATAAGGTTTAAATTGGTTGAAACTGTCTTCATGCGTGTGGTCTCCCATGGTTTTACAGTGCCCCTATTATGGATTATGAAAGGTTCATATTTTGGTTTTGGTAGTCCCCAACAACTGGTTGACATGTATGCAAGGTCAAAAAACACTTTCATTTCACTTTCACACACTTTGCGTGACACTAATCTGCGGTGATTGGTCCGATGACCCAGTCTGTTGTGATTGGTCTACTGCATGCAGCACATGTCGGAAACAGAACACCCATTACCATTACTGGATTACGGCTTATCAAGAGTTGAAGATTTTATACAGTGTATGAACAGACAACATGGCTTCAATTTTACCTTACCAATTTGAGCCCGAGTCTGACAAGGAAGTATCCAGAATTGCTGATGAACCAGAAAGTCAATCGCAAACACGACTGGAGCAGGACCTTTCTCAATGGTAAGTGTCGATATTGTTTATGGCACTATGACGTATATGCGTGACAGTCGAATTACTTGAATTTATTTAGGTGCATGTGTGGGAACTGTATCAAAATGCCAAGCAAGGCTAAAAATCTTTGCTGCAAAGAAGTATGACAGGTTTACCCTCACAGTGCAGAGTACAGCGTCTTCTCGACATGATTCTATCCACAGGAATCCGCTACAGTGTTTGAGGGAGGGGGGTTCAAGTTTTCCCGGGTCTGCGCACGCAGAATGAACCTGGTGGCAGTCACGTGGTACAGCTGTCACTGGGTCCAAGTAGTAACTCTCAGAACATTCCAAGTTTACTAGTTGCAATTACGAGTTCAGGAGCACATGAGGGCTTTGCCATAAGAAAACATAATTCAGTTAGAATATAATGGCACGTGTTGTCATCTCGGAATTACAACATGGCATGAACGCAGTTTAACCCTCCAGGATTGAACTTGAAGGTGCTCAGAATCCTACTAGTTGTATTGGAAAATAACCAGTGGAACACTGCTTTTGTTGTTGTAATCTTGCAAATAATGTTTCTCACAGGGCTGATCGTTACACCTTGACTTTACCAATTGGTTGGGGGAAAGGTTTTTTTTGGGGGGGGAATTGTAGTCTATTTTGTCTACAGGACAGTACACTGTAAAAAAAAAAAAAAGTTGGGCTACCTTAAAATTTTAAGTCAACCAGCTAAAATTGATCCAAGATGGCGCCGAGGATGGCAGCCGTGTTGCGAGCTCCGAGAAAACTCTGCAGGTTTTCGTATGTTTTGTTTGTTTTTTTGTTGTTTTACGTGTTAGATGTTGTTAGTATAACTGTCTACGATAGAGACACGCTTTTAAACATCGGTTCTTACGTCGCGCAACGCAAACCGGACTTTGAGTTCCTGAACGCCGGTGGATTGTTTACAGACACCGCATCAGAGCCCTTTGTCTGGAACGCACGACCACGACGAAAGAAACGCAGCCGGAAAAGAGGGAAGAGAGCTGGCGTTCTTGTCAGACTGAGACGCCGTGCCTTTCGACCTCCTCTCCCAACCATTTTGCTGGCTAACGTTCAGTCACTGGATAACAAACTCTGTGAACTGCGTGCGCGCATCTCATACCAACGAGAAACAAGGGAATGCTGCGTTATTTGCCTCACAGAAACCTGGATGTCTGCAATGGTTCCAAACTCAGCCATCGAGCTTACGGGGTTCTCCGTACACCGCTCGGACAGAACGAAAGAGCTCACCGGGAAAAGCAAAGGTGGGGGCGTTTGTTTCTACATCAACAACTCGTGGTGTGATGAAAGGAATCTACACTCTATTAAATCCTTCTGCTCCCCTGATCTGGAATTTCATATGCTTCTGTGTAGACCATTCTGGCTACCGAGGGAATTTACAGCGATCATAATCACAGCTGTATACATTCCCCCTCAAGCCAACACAGACCAGGCACTCAGGGAACTGTACGGAAATATAAGCGAGCAGGAAACCGCGTACCCAGATGCAGCGTTTATTATTACGGGGGACTTTAATAAAGCCAACTTCAGAACAATAGCTCCAAAATACTTTCAACACATCACCATCAACACGCGTGGTGATCGTGTACTGGACCATTGCTACTCCCCCTTCCGGGACGCTTACAAATCCCTCCCCCGCCCACCTTTCGGCAAATCGGATCACTCCTCCGTTCTGCTCCTGCCTGCTTATAGGCAGAAACTGAAACGAGAAGCACCCGCCCTCAGGACAATTCAGTGCTGGTCGGACCAATCGGACGCTATACTTCAGGACTGTTTTGATCACGTGGACTGGGACATGTTCCGGGCAGCATCTGATGACGACATAGAGGCGTACTCAGATTCTGTAACGTGTTTCATACGGACGTGTATAGAGTAGGGTTGTGAGGAAATTTTCCCACCGGTTAATCGACGTGTGACAACACCGATAATACCGGTATTACCGTGGTGGGGGGGTCGTTTGAGTTTTCCCTCTTTTCCTAGCTTTCCTTCGGTTTTAAATAGCCTGTAAGCCCATGCACCTGTTACTTTCACTTTTAAATTCAGGGCAATTCGGCGTCAAACAGTTGTTTGTTTTTAGTTCGTTTGAGTTTTCCCACTTTTCCTCACTTTCCTTTGCTTAAATAGCTTATAAAAGCTCCGTGTGCGTTTTACTTTCACTTTTAAATTAGCTGCAGTTGGGCATCAATTACTTGAATTCAATTCAAGCAACAACAAAATACAACATAGAACAAAGAACTTTTATTAACAAAACGAATAAAAATACACCATGCTATATGCCTAATATAAAATAACAAATAACTTATAAAGTTTAAATAGGTATACAAAACTAAAAATCAGTAAAGAATGAGGAACAGATAATTATGAAACGTAGAATGTTTATTAGCAAAACGAATAAGAAAGTTTGGAGGCACGGACGGCATACGCCTTTATGTAAAATAATGGGGGGAAATATGCACAGTTTAAATAAAATAAAAATCAGCATACTGTGGAACCAAATAAATGAGAAACGAATGTTTTAAAAAACTTCCATTATCACTTAGATCAGTGGTTCTAACGAATCCGTCACGAATCCAGATGCGGTCCACCATGCTGAATGTTACAGTCTATGTGCTGAACACAATTAAAACATAACTTTCAGTTTTACAGTTCATTTTAGTTTTTACATTCATTAAAAAAAATTACTAAACAAATATAAGCTATAATGTTATGTATAATAATTTAGTTTTTCATATATTATTTTCAGACATGAGCAGATCTATATACTCACGTAAAGCGCGCACTTTGGCAGAATTCAGTTCAAATAGTCATCAGCAGCCATTAGTTCTGTAAAACTGAGCATCAGAATGAACAAATTTGTTAAGGGAGAAAACGAAATGTGTAAAATGCCAGCGAACGAACGCGTTCAAACAAGATCATCGCAGCATCAGCAGTGAAGAGAGTGCTGGACTCTCGGTTTGCCCCGCCACTCACTTGAAGATGTTCAGGGAAAAAGAAACACCCATAGGCTACTACTTCAGCAATCATCCTTAATTACAGAAATGTGGCGAAACATCTCTGGAGAGAACCTCAGATTATTAAATTCAAAAATGCTTTTCATATTTGGATCAACATAGGCTACATTTGTGAACGCACACTTTCTGCAGTGTCGCGCGTCAAGTCACGCTTCCGCACGCGTCTCACAGACTGAAACTTCATTGTGCTGTTACTCCTTTCGAGCAGAATTTCACAAAATTGGTCAGCTCCCGACAGCGTCAGGTGTTTTATTAATGGTGAGTAGAATTATTTATTTATTTACTTATTTATTTCAATAAATGTAATCATTTAGATGTCATAATATTTAGGCTATAAATAATATTATAAATCTGGTTGGTTTGTATTGATGACGTAATATGTAAATGACATGCGTGCAGCCCATGAGACTTGCACTTGGACCATAGTGCGGCCCCGTGGAAAAAAGGTTGAGAACCACTGACTTAGATTAATGGCAGAAGTCAACAGGCTTTTCAAAATCCAAAATATTTTTAAAACAGGCACTTTTACATTTGGTTTTGAAACTCTTCCGCTATCGTCTTGTCTGTCTCACCTCACTCTTCTTGTCTGTCTCACCTCACTCTTCTTGTCTGTCTCACCTCACTCTTCTTGTCTGTCTCACCTCACTCTTCTTGTCTGTCTCACCTCACTCTTCTTGTCTGTCTCACCTCACTCTTCTTGTCTGTCTCACCTCACTCTTCTTGTCTGTCTCACCTCACTCTTCTCGTCAGTCAGCTCGACTCACTCTTCTTGTCTGTCTCACCTCACTCTTCTTGTCTGTCTCACCTCACTCTTCTTGTCTGTCTCACCTCACTCTTCTTGTCAGTCAGCTCGACTCACTCTCCTCATGTGTGATAAATGAAATCTGATCTTTGATGCGCGACTGTCGTTCGTTCGGTGTGCTGCATTCAGCAGCCGCGTTCAGTTTTAATTGTAGTGTCCTCTAACTGAACTAAATGATTTTTATTACTATAAAAAAAATCAAAATGACGGTGAGGGACGGTGCAAGTGACGTAAACGGTGTTGCGGCTTAACACCGGTATCACCGCCAACACCGTCTATCGCGGCAAGCCTAGTATAGAGGATGTAATTCCGACCAAAACAATACGCATCTACCCCAACCAAAAACCGTGGATTAACAGCGATGTTCGATCAGCCTTGTCAGCGCGAACATCTGCCTTTAAATCCGGAAACACTGACGATCGGAAACAAGCCAGTTACGATCTCAGGAGATCCATCAAAGCAGCCAAACGACAATATAAAAACAAAGTTGAAGAACAATTCAACAACAACAACCCAAGAAGCATGTGGCAGGGCATCAACAACATCACAGGCTTTAAAGGGAATAAACCAGCTACTGTGAACATTGCGGCCTCTCTACCGGATGAGCTGAATACCTTTTATGCTCGTTTCGAGGCTCATAACACTGCCCACACAGAGTGCGCTCCCACGGCTGCTGCAGAAGAGGTGAGTCCACTTTCCCTTTCTGTCGCGGATGTAACTCGATCCTTCAAACGGTTGAACATCCGCAAAGCTGTGGGCCCGGATGGCATCCCAGGCCGTGTGCTCAAAGCATGCGCTTACCAACTAGCCGGGGTTTTTACAGACATCTTCAATCTGTCCCTCTCTCTGTCTGTGGTTCCCTCATGCTTCAAAAAATCCACCATTGTGCCCATACCAAAGAAAAATAAAATCACATGCTTGAACGACTGGAGGCCCGTTGCTCTGACACCCATCTTCAGCAAGTGTTTTGAGAAGCTCATCAGAGACCACATCTGCTCTGTGCTGCCTGCCTCACTGGACCCACTACAATTTGCATACCGCAGAAACCGTTCCACAGACGACGCTATTGCCTTCACCCTGCACACTGCTCTCTCCCACCTGGAAAATAAGAACACCTATGTGAGGATGCTGTTCGTGGATTATAGTTCAGCATTTAACACCATAGTGCCTGCCACACTGGTTGCGAAGCTCCAGACTCTGGGACTGAACAGATCTCTGTGCAGCTGGATCCTGGACTTCCTGACAGGCAGAAGTCAGGTGGTCAGAATGGGCAACAACACTTCATCTCCCCTGATCCTCAACACTGGTGCCCCGCAGGGCTGCGTTCTCAGCCCACTCCTGTACTCCCTGTACACACACGACTGTACAGCTACACACAGCTCCAACGTCATCGTCAAATTTGCCGATGACACAACGGTGATAGGCCTGATCACCGACAACGATGAGACGGCCTACAGAGAGGAGGTGAGTACCCTGACTAAATGGTGTCAGGAGAACCACCTCTCACTCAACATCGACAAGACCAAGGAGCTGGTGGTGGATTTCAGGAGACAGAGCAGAGAACACACACCCATCTCCATCGACAAGACACCTGTGGAGAGGGTAAACAGCTTTAAGTTCCTCGGCGTTCACATCACCGAGGATCTCACATGGTCCACTCACACAGACGCAGTGCTGAAGAAGGCACATCAGCGCCTCTTCTTCCTGAGACGGCTGAGGAAGTTTGGAATGAGCCCCAGCATCCTCAGATCCTTCTACACCTGCACTGTGGAGAGCATCCTGACCGGCTGCATCACCGCCTGGTTTGGAAACAGCACCGCTGGCAACCGCAAAGCTCTGCAAAGAGTTGTGCGAACTGCCCGCCACATCGTTGGAGGTGAGCTTCCCTCCCTCCAGGACATCTACACCAGGCGGTGTATAAGGAAAGCCAGGAGGATCATCAAGGACTCCAGCCATCCATCCCACAGACTGCTCTCTCTGCTGCCCTCAGGGAGACGTCTCCGCAGCATCCGATCCCGCACTAGCCGACTGAGGGACAGCTTTTCCCTCAGGCTATCAGGCAAATGAACAGACAGAACTAATTCACCCTACATCACACTCCCACTCACACAACATGCCACGCACTGCACTTTACCGCCGTTCACTGGACTACACGCACACACTGCAATAATACAACCTATCTGCTATCACTGGATACCATACAATGCACATCCACGACATTGCATATGTATAATCTGTTGCACCTTTGCACAACTATCTACTGCACAACTAATCTGTTGTAAATCTATAATCTGTTGCCCTTAACATATCACAATGTTTAGATGTGTACATAATGTAAAATGTGTACATAGTGTATTGGTAACTAAGACTGTCTTTATAGTACACTGTGTGTATTGAGTATGTGTATGTGTATTTTGCACATTGTCTTCTGTACAGTCTGTAAATATGTACTGTATATGTAAACTGTTTTGTTTTTTGCACTGTTTGGAGCACGCTCTCAAGAATTTCACTCACCAAGGCACTTGTGCTGTGGTGATGTGACAATAAAAGTGATTTGATTTGATTTTAAAGCAGATTTTTGAGTTCTCAACTTATTTTTTAGGAAATTTCTCAACTTTTTGTTGCATAAACTTAAAACAAGAAGTTGAGAAAACTCAAAAATCTGCTGAAGCTGGTTGACTTAAAATTTTAAGTTTGCCCAACTTTTTTTTTTTTTTTTTTTACATAGAGACAGGAAGTAACAAAAGAGAGATTAATGGGGTAGGGAAGGACCTTGAGCAGGGACTTCAACTAAGGGTACCCAAAGGAATGGACAACTCTGGTCCTGAAGGGCCACTGTCCTGCAAGGTTTAGCTCCATCCCTAATCAGACACACCTGAAAAATCTAACCTTTCTTTTTAGGATTACTTAAATTACAGGCAGGTGTGTTTGATTAGAGATGGAACTAAACTCTGCAGGGCACTAGCTCT
This sequence comes from Schizothorax lantsangensis, assembly GCA_027422415.1. NCBI lineage: Eukaryota > Metazoa > Chordata > Actinopteri > Cypriniformes > Cyprinidae > Schizothorax > Schizothorax lantsangensis. The sequence goes on from CM049844.1 coordinate 27,785,896, forward strand.
CAGCCTGATGTATATTGCACAAAAATAGGAAACATTTAGAAGTTTCAAAGTCGTCATCAGATTGGTTGAATTCTACAGAAAAAGAAAGCTGTCGTGTAACTGTGACAATAATGACTACATTTACATGCGCACGAATAATGCGATTATTTCCAATAACCAGAGTAAGGACTTAATCGCATTATGATGTTTACGTGTCAAGAGCAAAGCTCTTCACTCCCGTTTACATGCAATTTCCATTATTCTTATTATTCGCAAATTTTAGTTATTTTTTTATTATTCACGTACCCCACTGCACAGCACAAATGATGGACTCAGAAAGACCAGGTGTGTTATTGGCCGCTGTTTTAATTTATTTACGTCTAATGCAAAACACTTTTTTTATGGTTGTATTCCATGCTTTTTCGGCGCCATAGAAATGTGGCGGCAATTCGCTTGCGGGTAAGGAACAGAGACTGGTGGCAGAGTTGTGTTTTCCCCAGAAATGCGATGCTTTCTTCCCCTCCATCGTTTCTAATCTGCGTATTATTACAGGTGTGTGTCACGTGATTCATGTATGTCACAAGCACATGCACACTTTGGTCAGAGCGGCAATACTGCGATTAAGGTGTTTACATGCCTGTATATTTCGTTTAAAATCGGCGTACACCACCTATGTTAATACGATTATGCTTGCTGCGATTATGAGCTTAATCACATCATTTAAATCGAAGTATTGCATTTACATGAGGTAAAGTTTAATCGCAATATTGCCAAAATCTAATTATAATCGCATTAAGAGGGTGCATAGAAAGGCACTCAATGACAGCTTATCAAGATCAACTAAACCAGGGAGTGTCCAATCCTGCTCCAGGGGCCCGTTTCAGAAAGGAGGTTAAGTGAAAACTCTGAGTATGTTAACCCTGAAATGAGGGAAACTCTGGGTTTTCCGTTTCAAAATGGGAGGTTTGTCAAACCCAGGAAAGCAGGGTAAGTCAAGCCCGTTTCAGAAAGAGAGGTAACTTATACTCGGTGTCGGTTACCGCGGTAACTTATGCTGTGAACCTAACCTGGTAGAGAGCAGGTTTTCTTCGGTAAACCCAGAGTTTCTTTCCATCTCCTCCCCCTTTTTAAAGTGTAAGCGATGTTTTAATACCTCATTCATTCATTCACGCTGCAAAATTGCTTTTCTTACTGAGTATTTTTGTCTTATTTCAAGTACAAATATTAAAAGATTCTTAAGTCAAGTACAAATATTTAAAAATTCTTAAGTTAAGATCCATTTTCTATAGATAAAAAATTATCTAGATATTTAGTCTTGTTAAAATATAAAAGTGTTCTCCATAGGGTAAGAAAAATAATCTTAATGCAAACGGAAACAAGAATGGGCTATTTTTAATTTATTACCGCATTGCCAGATAATTTGCAAAATAAAATAAAAAAAAATCACTTGAATTCGTTTTTTTTCCTTCATGGAAACGAGACTAAATACTGTATATTATTTATTTTATTATAATTTTTTTACACCGTATTCATGTGCATATTTATTTGAGCGGTCCTATTTTAAATGGTAGTTTTCTTCAAAACACCAGAGATGCAGAGCACATTATAAGTCCTGTATGCAGATTTTAAGGAAAATGTGCATCGCTCTCACGCTCTTTCTGATAATTTTTTTCCTGGGCACAAATCCGTCAAAGAGGAGTATCACAGGACTGTATGTCAGTGGTGTAGAAATCAGTTTAAATGAGGCTAATCTGATAAATGACGTTCACTTGATAACATCTTTCTGTGACGTCTGGAAGTAACCCAATAATCCAAATTTCCTTCAGGATTTCCAGTGTTGTTGGATGCATTGATGACAAGCATATCCCCACCATCGCACCTTCTGAAAATGAAACTGATTACTGTATGGAATGGAAGGATGCCAGATCGGTAGTACGAGCCGTAACCACCACCACAGCTGTTAAATAAACTAATTATTCACAATTTTTTGGTCATCTTTATTTCCTAATACAAAAGCAAAATCCTTTTTATTTTTGGATTTTAGAAATCTTCCAATACTTGACCATCACCTCTTCATCTGTCAGTGGTGCTGCTGCAGGTTCTCCCTCTGCCTTCTTGCTGTCTACAAGTCAGTAGTTAGTTGTATTACTCTAATTAAGAAATGTAACAGGTTGGATTAGAGAATATTTAATTATGTGAAACGAGTGTTAGACTATGTGGAAAAAGCTGCAGCGCATTGAAATAGACATTGAATGATATTTAATGTCATAAGTTTGTAAAGTCATTTATCCCACACCCATGAACCTTTCATGCTTAAAGCTTTACCTTGATTGAATTGTGTTTTCAGACTTCATTTTTAGCTGCTGCCACGTTCTTTTTTCTTCTTTGTCTTTTTCCCCCTTTTTTTGTGGCCATGGGATACCATTAAAATTAATATTTCAATAATTTACCGATTTCACCTCTGATATTATAACAGTTATTAAGTTATTGACAGTTATTAAGAATTAAAGTTAGGCATTGACGGAAGTATGCGCGCTGACATCTTTTTGGCGGGAGCTGTTGCCATGGTGAATGGTAATTTCGGAGCTCCACTGATCATGACTTTTCATAGTCGTGGTGCACGCGTCAAACTCAGAGTCAACCTACTTAGAGTTGAGTAAACTAACACAATTCAGCCGTTCTGAAACCGAAAACTCTGAGTTTCCCATCTCAGAGTAAGTCAACTCTGAGTTCAAGTTTAAACTCCGAGTTGGTTGAACCTCCTTATTGAAACGGGCCCCAGGAGGGACGCTGTCCTATGGAGTTTAGATCCAACCCCAATTAAACACACCTGAATCAGCAAATAAAGGCATACTAGAAACTTCCAATCGTGAGGTGTGTTGAGGCAAGTTGGAGTTAAAAAGGACAGTGGCCCTCAAGGGCCGAGTTCGGACACCCCTTAACTATACACTGGATTTTCAAAAATATGTGAAGTGCACAGCATCATTGTTGGAGCACAACGTCCTCAAATGAATTGCACGCTAGTCTGTTATTTTGGGGACATCGACTTTACATTTTCATGCCCCTAAACATGACGGTAAACAAAAACTGTAATTGGTTCCTATAAATGTTTCACATCCCTTTGAGCGGTCCTTGGCCAATGAAATTGGCTATGAAGTCCAGACCTAATGATGTCAATCTGAAGGTCTGGCTATGCGAGACTAGCACAGGGGTGTCAAACTCAGTTCCTGGAGAGTCCGTCCTGCTGAGGTTTGATGCGAACCACGTGCCAACACACCTGCCTTTCACCTGGCACAATTAGTTTTTAAGTAATTGTGAAGGCTCTGAATAGCTGCTTCAAGGTGTGTTGAATTAAGTTGGAGCTGACTGTATAGTATGAATGTAATCCAGACGTACTACCTTCATCGTTGTCATTAGCTGGGTTTCCATTACAGATTTGCACAAAACTTTTGCAATATTTTATAAATGTTGATAAAAAAAAAAACCTACTGCGAATTGACGGCATTTCCATTAACCCTGTTATGCTACGAAAACATATTTTTTTCCTCTCGTGACAAGTCATGGCAACGGATGTTGGTAGGTTTTTTATTTTTAATCGAAGGAGGCATATGCGTGTATCTTTAGTGAAGCAGTGTGGAAAGCCGCTTCTGAAACGTGCCGCGGTACTGGTATAAACAAGCATTGACTAGAGTGGGCGATGCAGCACGGATAACTGCTTATTTACACTGCACACATCTAATCATTAATGGCAAGGAAAGCCCTTTATACTTGAGAGCGGCCACATGAGGCGTTTCTTGGAGGTTATAGTATATTAAAGAATGAAATATTGACAAATGTGGTTTATTTCAAGTATTGTAACAATGAACAAATTGGCATAATGTACTGTGTGTAAATCATGTACAAGCATCTGAGAAAATGAAATGCATTTTAAGACTGAGCTAGTGTGCAGCCCTTAGACACTATTAACGCAAAATGAGTAACAAATGTAACTTCATTAAATTTGTCCCTTGAACAACATAAAACAAACTATAAAAACATATCCAACAGCAATGCTTTTAATCAATATTTTAAAAAAAGCTCTGATAAAATAAAAAATCATATTTTTTTTCCCCCCAGATCAGTTCTTCAGAGGTTAGCCAACCAGGTGCTTCTGCACAGTGTGCAGTCTGGGGGGGGGGGGGGGGGGGGGGGGGGGGGGGGTATTTTCCTGACCCATACTAACTGCTTAGATAACTAACTTGTAGGCCCATCACAAGTGCTGCTAACAGGTTCTGTGCCATTAGTGTTGGACTCTGAACCGTTTTGCTCCGTTTCTTCACCTTCCTGTTCCAAGAGATCCGGCTCTTGGCTCAGTCCCTCTGCATCTTCTGTGCTTCCTTCTTGGGTTACTGTTGAACCATCGCTCCTCTTGCCCTGTTTATCACGGAAGACTTCCACCCCCACCATGCGGAGGTAATGAAGACACTCATTACGTGGGACGAAAGCCCTGATGGAAGTTTTTCCTCTCCAGCCGCACAAATCTATAGGGCACTGAGGAGCATCAAGATCCCTGGAGAGATGAGAAGAAAAATTAAAAGTTGATACAAGAGGGAAAAGAGCCAAAGAACGAGTGACATAGAGGACAATGAGGAAAAAGCAAGACAGAAGAAGGAGAGAGGAAAATTAGCTAATTATTTATCAGCTACAGTGCAGACAGTGCCAGGAACCGACGTGGAGTGTGACGGGGATGGCGGTTGGGGCACTTTAAGAGCACCTGTGATCAGACGGATAGAAAAAGAGAGAGAAAGATGATCAGGCACGCTGTACTGGAACGGGCCGTCATGTTTTCATGTGGGGAGCCAGCAGTACGCTGCCAGCAGAGGAGGATGACACCACAGCGCCATGCGCCGCTAATCACAGTGACATCAGAGCTGCTCTTGGCTCGTGTCACTCACTGTGATAAAACTGCGAAGAACAAGTGCGCACACGTCAATATTAGAGTATGTGCTTTGTGGGGGCTCATATTAATTAGAAAATAAACAGACATATTCATAGATTCCCATGATGCCGTTAGGCTAATTTAGACATGTCATCTAGCACAAAAAGGAATGGAGCAATAATGCTGTGTGGCGAACATTTATCAACCATACCGTTTGATGTGAATACTGAAAAGGGCTGTTTGAGATTCAGTTTAAAATTCACAAAGTTTTGCTCAATTCAATTATTGCCTCAGTTCAAACACGTGAACCGATCTTTTCATATGTACTTAAAGCACAAAATGAACATGAATAAACATCAGAAAGTGTTTTATTTCAACCGCAGAACACCATTTTTCAAGTTTAAGTCCACCGAAGTTAATCTACTCTTCTGTCTGATTTGTGGTTAAGGCTACAGCTGCGGCTATAGGCTATATGCACATTTAAATATTTTCCGAGCCGACAATATCACGTGAAACCTATGAAAATGGTTTTAAAAAAAAAGCACATATCGCCATAGTTGCATCACTTTAGAGTGTCGCAGTGACCATCTTTTTGTAGTAAAGGACCTGTCATAGTTTAATGAGAGGAAGATGACATGAAGCGACGTGAGGTTAGCTGCATTGAAAACAGATGAGCGCACATGTGCATATAAAGCTCCCGATCGAGGCGAAGTTCACGGGATTTTGTTCACAGAATAAGAACACGTTTTAACATTTTATTTAAAACTCAGTATTTAACTTAAGCGCTGCAAGCCATGCATACAGCGCCGGACATGACAGGTTTTCTGGTACGCAAAACAAGTACTTTAAAGGAATACCTTAGCTTATTACCGTTACCGTGGCAGCCAACAACAGCACAGCTTAACCCTCCACACATTTTTATATTTAGTTATATTGAAAAAGGTTTCAATTCAGTCAATCTTTTTTACCCCGTTTTAACATGGATTTCTATGGAGACTGGCTGTAGCTGTCGGGCAAGTTGGTGGATAGCAGTGGAGGCGCATAATCTCTGCGTTCTGATTGGTCAGATCGCCTGTCAATCAAGCTCTTTGCGAACGGTCAATAGAGCGGGGGAACTATGATGTCACTTTGTATGCGGATCGGCTGTTAGCATGAAACTGGTTCCTCGACAAAAAGCCAATAGGATTTTTCCTTAGGCTTTTGGAATATCGCAAAAAATAAGGTCTGTGTTCAACCATAGTTCATGAAGCTTACATGTTTTGTCAATCAAGATAATCTTCACAAATATTATTACTTTTATGAATTTTGAAGCCTAAATAAAAGCGCCAGAACTGAAAAGCTAAACTTAGGCTATAAACGAACTACTGCACCACAGTCGCTCGCCTTCAACGTCACCACCACCGTGCTCCCGACAACTTTCTCAAACTTATTTTTAACATGTTCAGTGAAAAGGATTTACTCCGTGGATGAATTTTAATCAATGCTACATGGACCTTTTTATATTAACTGGAATAAATACAAAACTAGAGCCAAACTAAAACTGAAATGAGACATCAGTAATAAATAATATAGTGAATAAATGAAGTAATCATAACTAAAAGACATATGAAAGCACGTATTTCTGTAAATTTTTAAATAAGGTGCATTAAATTCCTTGATTGATATGAATATTTTAATTAAAAACGTGTCTCTACGTACTATTCAATAACATTCTTGTGCATTTAATCTATTAAATAACAGCAGAGTGAGCGAGTTTTTGGATATGGTAAGATTAAACTTATTTTAGTGAATAAAGCACCACATTTCAGCTCTCATTTTGTTAGGATTGGTACACAAAACGTTATTTTATCCTTGCTTCTACAATCTGCTTTCTAAAAGCTTCATGTGGCCGTAAACATTTAATTTTAATGTGGCTTTAAGCACTATGCATCATTAAAGTTTCACTTTCACCATGACTAAGCCGGTAAACGTGGTGTTTACATGGAATAATCATACGAGTTTACCTTATGGTACGAACCCAGAGTCTCCGTTTCAGTAGGAAAGCTATAAAACGAGCATCTTCCATCCGGAGACTTGTGTCGCATTTCGGGGCAAAGCAAAAAAACATTGTCGAACAACAATATAAAATGCGGGAAACTATTCGTTGGGTATTCTACAATTAATTGGATTACAAATTATACTACAACTGGAAAATACTGTAAATTGATCAACTGTTTGGCGTGATGACGTTGAATGTCTCCGACAGCGCCTGCAGTCCCATTTAGCAACTTGTTAGCAACCTCTTTTTAAAGAAACGTAACCGCTTAAAAAAAAAAAATCACGAGTGGCGTGTAACTGGTGTGTTTTATGTCGTAGAATAAAACATGAAAGTATCTTGAGCCTGTGTGAACCACGGGCCTTATTTAAGGGATTTAACCAAACTCCCATTAAAAAAAAAAAACATTGACTGGGACGATGGAACCGGAAGTGCTAAAATGCTAACTCGCTTCTGGGTTTTTGCCTACAAAATGACATCATAGTTCCACCACTCTATTGAGGCAGATTTCTTTTCTACAATTCTTTGATGCACAACAAAAAAAACTTGCATGACTTTGTCTCAGAGCACATGATTGGAAAAACAAAATGCTTTTAGACAAACCATGTGCCAATCCATTATTCTACACCATTGCTGAGTATTTTCTCCTTAAAACTGTAGTTTCCCAAAGACTGACCCAGAAAAGTGGTTTGAAACCGCCCTCGGTTTGCTACGTCACAAAATTCAACAACCAATCACGTCAAGGGATAGATTCCTATCACTAACATGCAAAATATACAAATACCAGCACAAAACCAAAAATTAGGGCAAAAAAAAGGAAGCATTGAATCGTCGACTATTTTGGGTCACCCCTAATCCAAATAAATAAATGTAAAAAATAATACCAAAATAAACATCTAAAATAATTATCAAAAGCAAATGTCTAAAATATCAACTTAAATTAAAATCTAAATAAGTATCAAAAGAGCAAATAATCTAAAATAGAATATCAAAAATAATTATGTAAATATTTAAAATATCAAATCAATCAAACAAGCAAACAAATCAATCTACAAAAATAAATAAATGGATGAATAGGTATTTGTGTATTAACACCAAGCACAGGTTAATTTTCCTGGTTTTAACCCACACACACCATACAACTGGTCAGCTAGAGTTCAAACATGAAATCAGTTCCTGCTGTGAGTTCTGCGCACCTTGTGTGCATGTGCTGTCACAGTTGACTATGATGTGCTTGTTGCTCACATTTAAAACATAAAAGAGTGATGAACTTGTATTGTGTACTAAAGCTCAAATGAAAACAAAAGAAACTCCATATTGTTGAAGAAACATTTGGTATAAGCACAGCCATACATGGGCACAAAACCAGAGTTTACAGATTAAAATGGTGAGAGAAAGAGAGGGAGAGAGATAAAAGGACACAGTTTCCAGCTGGATTGACTAGTTTTCTACACGGTAAGGGCCATCAACGTGAAACATGACTGTCTGGTGGGCCAAACAATGAGCTTTCTGCTGAGAGAGACAATGAAGAGCTATTTATCTGTGAAGAGGAAGCCGGGTGCATCAGTTCGAGCCCTTTAATTATCAGACAAGGGGCGTAATGGCTACAAAGCTCTCAATCTCCATTCATTTGTCTCCTGACTGGCTGATGAATGGTGGGAGTGCCATCACAGAGCCCTCTGTGTACGTACAACACAGCACACCTCCCAGCCACAGGAGTCCCAGCACGAGCACCGCTCCAATACATTACCAGACATCTACCTAGAGCGCACGTTAAGATTTCACCTGATGAAGAGGCAGCTCCAAAAATACAGAACACAAAGCTGCCTACAAAAATCTAATTTTGGATAAAATCCAAGGCAGAACTACATTTAGCCTTCAAATATAAAGAAATTCCAGAATGAATGGATTCAAATTCAAAAAAATTAATTTTAGAACTTTTCCATAATGTTGTCCTGTTAGCTTAGCAACATGCTAACATCAAACTATTGGAATCAATTATACCCCCTTTCCACCAGCAGGAACCAGGTGCTAGTTCAGAGCCAGTGCTACTGCCAGTTCTTAGTTGGTTCGACTCGCGAGCCCTTTAAGAACCGGTTGCTTTTCCACAGGCTAGAGAGCCAATACAGAGCCAGGACTTACGTCACTGAATACGTTTCATGTTTCGTTTCACTAGCGCGGCAGCGCCAAACACAACAGACTTGTTCGAGGTGCATCGCGCCACGCAGATCGATCGGCACACAACACACTAAAGCACCGCGAGAGTGATCCAAAAGCATAAAGAGCCGTCTGCTTTCCAGTCGCTCCCGCAGCACCCCGATGCCTCGCACCGAACGGTCCACGTAGCGCCGATCCATCCCGAACAAGCCTAAACAAACTATCAACAATGGCGGACGTTGTGTTGTTATTGACGTTCATGGCTTTGCGAATCTACAACGGCATCCAAACACAGCAAATCCAACGTGTCCGTGTTTAGCTGCTATTTCAAATATGGCGGTCCAAAGTTTCTGTTCGTCTTGTTGTTCACGGTAACCCTGCCCCCAGCCCCTGACGCAAGCGGTTCTTCCTTCTAGCCCAGCAATGTTTTGGTGCTACTTACGAACCGCTTTTGCTGGTTCGGAGCTGGTGCTTTGGGTGTCGAAAGACAAAGAACCGGTTTGAAACTAGGCTCTGGCTCTGAACCAGCACTGGAACTGCCTTGGTGGAAAAGGGGTATTATTGGTTCCATTTTGTCTTAGAAGAAAGTACCCTACATAGGTAATAGACAACGAGGCAGTTCACTAGGCTTTGGTACCAGGGACGTGCAGAGAGTTCCTCAGAAGCAGGTGCTCAAATGTTAAAAAAGATATGAGAAAAAAAAAAAAATTATAGGTAAAAAGATTGGATACATTGCCATTTTTTATATTTTTGCAAGAAGTCACTTATAGTCATCAAGCCTGCATTTATTTGATCAATTTTAATATACTTTATTTACTTAATACATTTTATGCAATGTTGAAAACCTGTGATACTTTTTTCAGGATTCTTTGATGAATAAAAAGTTAAATAAGAACAGCTTTTTTTTTTTTTTTAAATTAGTTTTTATTCAGTAAGGATTTGTTAAATTGATAAAAACAGTGATAGTAAATATTGATATTGTTAGAAAACATCTCTATTTTGAATAAATGCTGTTCTTTTTAACTTTTTATTTATCAATGAACCCAAAAAAAGTATCACAGGTTCCAATAAATAAATAAATAAATAAAGTAAAATAAAATAAAAATAAATTAAGCAGCACAACTGTTTCCATCATTGATAATAAATCAGCATATTAGAATGATTTCTGAAGGATCATGCATTGAATAATGGAGTAATGATGCTGAAAATTCAGCTTTGAATCACAGAAATAAATGATATTTTATTAAAATGGTATAAATGTATATTAAAATAGAAAAACATTCTTTTAAATTGTAATAACATTTTCACAATATTAGGCTACTGATTTTTCTGTATTTTTAATCAAATAAATACAGGCTTGATGAGCATAAGACACTTTCATAATGCTGCATAATTATCAAAAATGGTAATAAAATAAAGTCCTTTCACATCACCATTTCGCCAGCCTACACTTCACATTATAGGCCTGTAGGTGACACTTGGGCTTAAATAACTACGATAGTCAAATAGTAAACGGTGTATATCATACATAAATATAAGTGAATTGAATGGCCTACTGATTACCATTATTGCGACTTTTGGCGCTGCACGTTTTTGTGAAGTGCTTTTAGTCATTTAGCATACATTTTCCCAGCGATGTAATTTGATTTATAAAATGAGACAAATCGCAGATCCAGATCGCTCCAGAAATAAGCTCGTCGGTCCCATGTAATTTTCAACCGATTTATGAATAAGAATGGAAAATAACCGCTCCACTTCACGTATTGTCCAATGAAATTTGAACTTCTTGTGCCAGATCATGATTGGTTGGTGTATTATAACTACATGACTAATGGACATTGATGAATTATGTAATATTCTAAAATATGTAATATGTGGATTTTTAAATAAATCGTCACACTAGCTTTGATTATTGATAATAATGTTTAAAATGTTGTTTGGTTTATTTTTTTCCTTCCGTCGACCCAAAGGCACTCACTGAAAGAACCATATATGGCTCGAGAGCCTAGGTTTCTGAACAGACTGGAATATCAGTCAGTCGAGCAAAAATGCAACCCATAGCAACGCCTCAGATTGACATATGTAAAAATAAACAGGAATTTTCCGACTTTTGAGCGATTAATTACTGTTTTGTACAAATTGTCATGTTAATCAGGGACGGACTGGGAGTAAAAAACGGCCCTGGATTTTCTCTCAAATAGGCCCACCACAGTCGCTATATCTCACAATATTACAGCAACCCTGTCGTAGGGGTGGGCGCTATACCGGTATGATCGTGACTACCGGTATTATGCTGTGCAATGATATGGATTTTGCTATACCGTGGATACCGTTACATATTCATGGATTTCATTGGATGGACAGACAAAGATTTTTTCCCCGCAGTCGTTACTGCGTCATCAGAGAGAGAGAGAGAGATGCCCAGCTTGATCGGACATAAATCAGATTCAGAACGGATAGTTTTTGCTCCAAACACACGATCGGCTTTTCAGAACTGCACACAAACTGGATTACAATAATTTCCCAAACTGTAATTTGTGTGGTAATATTACTAAGTCTGTAAACGGCCGTTAACACAGGACAGAGACGCAGAACACGGGCATACAGAGAGAAAATACTGCAACAGGCAGTGCAAGATCACTGTTCACAATGCTCCAAATATAGGAAGAAAAATATAATTATGAATTGGGGGCAGGGAGGTAATATAAATGAGTATCTGAAGGGAACTCTCTTCAGAAAACTTTAGATTTTTTTTCTTTTACCTCTGTGTTCATAAGCGCAGCCAGCTTTATTTACAGCTGTAACCAAAGGAACGCTAAACTGAAGTCATAAGTGCCCTCTGCTGTCATAGAGTGAATTTGCGTGTTTTTTCAGTCCATTTGTTGCACATCTAATGTCAGACCATTCAATTTTTGCCTTACATCTTGAAATAATGTTTTTTTTTCTAGTTGTATAAGGTTAAAATACATATTTTGCATATAAGGTCTACTAAAATGTGATTCCAATTTTTTTTCCGCATACCGCGATATAATATCGATATCGTCTGGACAGTGGAAAATACCGTGATATGAATTTTAGGTCATATCGCCCACCCCTACCCTGTCGCATTTATGGCAAATAACATCACAAAACCCACGGTGACCCTGCTGACAAAAACAAAAGAAATCATCACAGATATTCTAATGATTTCTACTACAAATACCATTTCAAATATTACAAACATCAACTTTTAACCATTAAATAATGGTTTCATGTAGTGTGTTTTGGGACATATTACATTAGGATTTATTGTTTGTTTGTTTTTTTTTGTTTTTAAAGTGACCAATTACCAGTAGAGACCAACAGGCACCATTACAGTTTCCATTAAAACAATACAATTTTCATTATAACCAGTAAAACCATTACTAATTATGTGATGGTTTTATTTTTTTTAAATAAATATATTATTGTATGAAGTAAAATACTTGAAATCTACATAAAAAACAGAACGCAAAATGTATAATATGGCAATGATAAACAAACCTAGAATCTAGAAACCTGTATTTGAGTATACATATGTCTCTTTGTGTGTGTGTCATGTTAATCAGACTAATCACCTTATAGGCGACTTCATTTACTATATTTTCTAACTCAATATCGCTCAAATGTACCCGTTGTAGAATCGCTGCCATCTTATGAATGAATGGAATATTCAAGTCAGACAATGCGGAGTAATAAATAGCAGTGAACATTCGGACCTGGGTTGTCCTGGGACTTTACTCTGCTCATAGGCTACATGCTCTATAGTGAGAGAGGCGGGCAAAGGTAACCCTAACTTTGCTTTTTTTTCCTTTTAGCTTCTCCCAACCGCCTTTATCTAGGGTGAACATATTTTAGTTTTCCAAAAAGAGGACAGCAGGGGGCGGGGTTCGTGGGCAGAGATAGGGGCGGGGCTTCGACCTAACCATATAGCGAGGTTTTTATAATAAATAAAAAGAAAACAAATAGATAGAATAGAAAATAATAGGGAATGCTAGTGTTAGAAGGTCATTTTTAAATAAAAATAAAGTAAATCGAACAGAAAAAGAAGAGATTATAGTGTTAGAAGGTCATTATTTATAATAAATAAAAATAAAATGGAAACAATTGAGAAAGAAAAGAATGCTAGTGCTCTTTTTTTCTTTATAAATAAAAGTTACTAACAAGTGGTTAGAATAGAGACTGCAAATGTTAGAGGGTCAATTTTTTTTTTTATTTAAAAAGAAAAGCAGATAAAATTAGGATTAGCATAGAGTGCTAGAGTTAGAGGGTCAAATGAAGATGAAAGATGCGTTTTCAGCCGTTTCTTGAAAATATTAAAGGACTCAGCTGCTTGGATTGAGTTGGGCAGGTCATTCCACCAGGAGGGAACAGTTAATGTAAAAGTCCATGAAAGTTTTATCATAGGTAGAATGCAAAATGTTTTAATACAAGCATTTCAGTCAAATGTAATTTATGCAATATTTCAAACCTTTAACCCACTTGGGAAAATCAACCCATGGCAACAGTTGTTTAAAAGCAGCCCAATTCTGTGGAAAAAACGCAGACTTGGCAACCAAGAGCTGCAGAAGTCAGATTTTATTGATCGCATGTCGAGAATAAGGAGAGATGACTGAAAAGACCATGCTTGAGTATTTGCAGCTCAACAGATCCTAAGCTCATTGACAAATATCTGATCTTGTAAGATGTGCTCCCTTCACACAGAGTGTGTGTGATCGCGAAATCGAAAGTGAGAGTAAACAGCTCAAACGCTCATTCAAAAACATTTAAAATACACAGCATACTGAGTGATGCACCAAAATTATATACAATATAATGTTTAAAGGAGTGGACACGAAATTCAGAAATTGGTCAGAAATTCAGCAGGAGCGGGATTAAAGGGATAGTTCACTTTGAAATTAAAATTTGGTATCTATCAGCTTACCCCAAGGGCATCCAAGATGTAGGTGTCTTTTTCTTCAGTAGATCCAATTTTGATGTTTTTAGGTCAAAGCGTTCTAGTCTGTCAGTCATATAATGGCAGGTATAGGTCACACACCGGATGCGTGTGCGCACTCAGATCACTTGGACATGGTTGTGTACAAGAGGTAAAACACGATATAAATACTGTTCGTTTTCTCACACAAACCGCTCGTTTCGTGTCTTAGGCCATCAATGTGTAGTTACGATGGGGAATTGTTTAATTTGAATTTCTCTGTGCATGTTCTTTTTCCCTCTTATAGAGACAGTGACCTATACCTGCCATTATATGACTGACAGACTAGAACGGTTTGACCTAAAAACATCAAAATTGGATCTACTGAAGAAAAAAAGACACCTACATCTTGGATGCCCTTGGGGTAAGCTGATAGATACCAATTTTTAATTTCAAAGTGAACTATCCCTTTAAGAAAACAGCTGAATCCTGGACATTTTGGGCGATTAAGAAATCCCGGCCGGATGCATTTTTGTAGGTCCAAAAAGAGGACATGTCTGGGGAAAAGAGGATGTATGGTCACCCTACTTTATCTTGATGTTTTTTGCTTGCCATCACGAGCCCACTTCGTATCTATTTCGGTTAAGCAAAAATAGATTGCATTAGCGCCCCCTTTTGTCGGCAGTCAACGTCACTTAATCTGACACTTTTTCTTTGATTATGAACCAGCCAGGCTGACGGCCGCTGGATGGATGGCCAGTCCGCCCATGATGTTAATTAGAATTCAAATGCATTTTGTTTTATTAACCACAACATCATTGCTATTTGTCCGAGAGGGGCACTTTTGAATAATTTTGAAAAAGGGCAGGGGCTCTAGCCCCTAAAGCCCCCCCTTCTGCACGTGCCTGTTTGGTACAGATAAAGGTAAGGAGGAGGCCTAAACTGGAGACTAGAGCAGATCAAGTCCAAGAGGTTCTTTACTCATTGTCAATAAACATGTGGAAATAATATGGATTAAGAACATGAGCACTTACTTTGGATCTGGTAGGTATCGTAAAACAATGCTGCCCATTTCTGGAGAAAGAGAGAACATCATATGCTTTTCAGATCAAGATTTTGAATACATCAGTGATGTCAAAAAAATCATGCATTTGTTGGCTGTAATGTGATGCTGAGCTTCATGAAAGAGAATAAAAGCCAAAGGTTCTGGTCTAAACATGTGCATTTGTCATAACGACACAGGCAGTTTGACCACACTGACAAGTGCCACAGCAACTACTATAAACAGCAAATTAATAATAATTAATAAACTAATATCTATACACAGACACATATATACATAGAATATATAGAAATTTTATACAATTTTAGCGGATAAAATATACAATTAATTACATGAAATTTAAATGTAAAATATGCAGTCTACAGGTGCATCTCAATAAATTAGAATGTCGCGGAAAAGTTCATTTCAGTAATTCAACTCAAATTGTGAAACTCGTGTATTAAATAAATTCAGTGCACACAGACTGAAGTAGTTTAAGTCTTTGGTTCTTTTAATTGTGATGATTTAGGCTCACATTTAACAAAACCCCACCAATTCACTATCTCAACAAATTAGAAAACTTCATAAGACCAATAAAAAAAAAAAAACATATTTTAGTGAATTGTTGGCCTTCTGGAAAGTATGTTAATTTACTGTATACAGTGGGTACGGAAAGTATTCAGACCCCCTTAAATTTTTCACTCTTTGTTATATTGCAGCCATTTGCTAAAATCATTTAAATTCATTTTTTTTCCTCATTAATGTACACACAGCACCCCATATTGACAGAAAAACACAGAATTGTTGACATTTTTGCAGATTTATTAAAAAAGAAAAACTGAAATATCACATGGTCCTAAGTATTCAGACCCTTTGCTGTGACACTCATATATTTAACTCAGGTGCTGTCCATTTCTTCTGATCATCCTTGAGATGGTTCTACACCTTCATTTGAGTCCAGCTGTGCTTGATTATACTGATTGGACTCGATTAGGAAAGCCACACACCTGTCTATATAAGACCTTACAGCTCACAGTGCATGTCAGAGCAAATGAGAATCATGAGGTCAAAGGAACTGCCTGAAGAGCTCAGAGACAGAATTGTGGCAAGGCACAGATCTGGCCAAGGTTACAAAAAAAAATTCTGCTGCACTTAAGGTTCCTAAGAGCACAGTGGCCTCCATAATCCTTAAATGGAAGACGTTTGGGATGACCAGAACCCTTCCTAGAGCTGGCCGTCCGGCCAAACTGAGCTATCGGGGGAGAAGAGCCTTGTTGAGAGAGGTAAAGAAGAACCCAAAGATCACTGTGGCTGAGCTCCAGAGATGCATTCGGGAGATGGGAGAAAGTCAACCATCACTGCAGCCCTCCACCAGTCGGGGCTTTATGGCAGAGTGGCCCGACGGAAGCCTCTCCTCAGTGCATGACACAGTGCATGACACATGAAAGCCCGCATGGAGTTTGCTAAAAAAACACCTGAAGGATTCTCTGGTCTGATGAGACCAAGATAGAACTTTTTGGCCTTAATTCTAAGCGGTATGTGTGGAGAAAACCAGGCACTGCTCATCACCTGTCCAATACAGTCCCAACAGTGAAGCATGGTGGTGGCAGCATCATGCTGTGGGGGTGTTTTTCAGCTGCAGGGACAGGACGACTGGTTGCAATCGAGGGAAAGATGAATGCGGCCAAGTACAGGGATATCCTGGACGAAAACCTTCTCCAGAGTGCTCAGGACCTCAGACTGGGCCGAAGGTTTACCTTCCAACAAGACAATGACCCTAAGCACACAGCTAAAATAACGAAGGAGTGGCTTCACAACAACTCCGTGACTGTTCTTGAATGGCCCAGCCAGAGCCCTGACTTAAACCCAATTGAGCATCTCTGGAGAGACCTAAAAATGGCTGTCCACCAACGTTTACCATCCAACCTGACAGAACTGGAGAGGATCTGCAAGGAGGAATGGCAGAGGATCCCCAAATCCAGGTGTGAAAAACTTGTTGCATCTTTCCCAAAAAGACCCATGGATGTATTAAATCAAAAGGGTGCTTCTACTAAATACTGAGCAAAGGGTCTGAATACTTAAGACCATGTGATATTTCAGTTTTTCTTTTTTAATAAATCTGCAAAAATGTCAACAATTCTGTGTTTTTCTGTCAATATGGGGTGCTGTGTGTACATTAATGAGGAAAAAAAATGAACTTAAATGATTTTAGCAAATGGCTGCAATATAACAGAGTGAAAAATTTAAGGGGGTCTGAATACTTTCCGTACCCACTGTATGTACTCAATACTTGGTAGGGACTCCTTTTGCTTTAATTACTGCCTCAATTCGGCGTGGCATGGAGGTGATCAGTTTGTGGCACTGCTGAGGTGGTATGGAAGCCCAGGTTTCTTTGACAGTGGCCTTCAGCTCATCTGCATTTTTTGGTCTCTTGTTTCTCTTTTTCCTCTTGACAATACCCCATAGATTCTCTATGGAGTTCATGTCTGGTGAGTTTGCTGGCCACTGTGGCCAGTCAAGCACACCAACACCATGGTCATTTAACCAACTTTTGGTGCTTTTGGCAGTGTGGACAGGTGCCAAATTCTGCTGGAAAACGAAATCAGCATCTTTAAAAAGCTGGTCAGCAGAAGGAAGCATGAAGTGCTCCAAAATTTCTTGGTAAACGGGTGCAGTAACGTTGGTTTTCAAAAAACACAATGGACCAACACCAGCAGATGACATTGCACCCCAAATCATCACAGATTGTGGAAACTTAACACTGGACTTCATGCAACTTGGGCTATGAGCTTCTCCACCCTTCCTCCAGACTCTAGGACCTTGGTTTCCAAATGAAATGCAAAACTTGCTCTCATCTGAAAAGAGGACTTTGGACCACTGGGCAACAGTCCAGTTCTTCTCCTTAGCCCAGGTAAGACACCTCTGACGTTGTCTGTGGTTCAGGAGTGGCTTAACAAGAGGAATATGACAACTGTAGCCAAATTCCTTGACACGTCTGTGTGTGGTGGCTCTTGATGCCTTGACCCCAGCCTCAGTCCATTCCTTGTGAATTTCACCCAAATTCTTGAATCGATTTTACTTGAATGAATGAATGAATGGTTGGTTGTGCATCTTTTTCCTTCCACTCAACTTTGTTAACATGCTTGGATACAGCACTCTGTGAACAGCCAACTTCTTTGGCAATTAATGTTTGTGGCTTACCCTCCTTGTGAAGGGTGTCAATGATTGTCTTCTGGACAACTGTCAGATCAGCAGTCTTCCCCATGATTGTGTAGCCTAGTGAACCAAACTGAGAGACCATTTTGAAGGCTCAGTAAACCTTTGCAGGTGTTTTGAGTTGATTAGCTGATTGGCATGTCACCAAATTCTAATTTGTTGAGATAGTGAATTGGTGGGTTTTTGTTAAATGTGAGCCTAAATCATCACAATTAAAAGAACCAAAGACTCAAACTACTTCAGTATGTGCGCATTGAATTTATTTAATAAACGAGTTTCACAATTTGAGTTGAATTACTGAAATAAATGAACTTTTCCACGACATTCTAATTTATTGAGATGCACCTGTATATAGTCGGCATAGCAGTGGTACTGAAAAAAATGGTGGCGAATAATTTATTCAAGGAGCATAACGTAAATAATAAATAATTATGGGCAGAGAACTGAGCCCTGTGGAACACCCTGTTCGAGTAAGACAGTGGGTGATATATAGTTATGCATGGTGATGTAGTATTGTCTGTCTGTCAGATAGGAGAAAAAAAAAAACAGGATAACGCAGCTCCTGAGATGCCTCTCTGAAAGGCGTATGAGTAATAACTTATGATAGACAGTATCAAAAGCTGAGCTGAGATCAAGTAAGAGTATGGAAAGATTGCCCGAGTCAGTAAAGAAAGAGGTCATTAATAACCCTTACTAAAGCATTTCAGTACTGTGATGCAAGGGAAAACCTGACTGAAATATATATCAAACTGATTGTTGAGAGCTAGAAATTACTGCAATTAAGTGGCAACAACCTTTTCCACGATTATTTAATTTATATATATTGATTTACATATGATTTATATATTTTATCTGTTTTATAAATTGTTACATATCAAAAATTCAATCTAACGTGCTTGCATGCATAGTGATTTCTTTAAGGTTCTCAACTTTTTACCACTCAAAACTGCAAAAATCAACCTATACATTTTAACATGGCGAAGATTTCAAAGAGTCCATGGGCTAAAAACACAAGTGGCATTAGCAGGACTCTGAATGGCACTGACCAAGTTTCTTGGCCTGATTGTGAGCATCATCTCCAAGCTTGCTGAGGAAGGGGTTCTCCTGCGTGAGCAGCACCTTTACGTCCTCCACTCTGATGTTGATGATTCGGGCTCTGATGTAGGGGCACAGCGTGTAAATACCCTGAAGACAGACAGCAGCATAGAGTCAAGGACTCAATCTTCTCTTTCAGACACACAAACAAACAAAAACACACACATAGCCTTTTTCCTGCTCTGAGAAAAGCATGTAACTACAGGATGGATTAAGTCTAGAGCAAAAATGCATTCCCCTTTGCCATTAACTCAGCCTTGGAAAGCAGCAGACATGTTTTAATTCATTTCTTTGTCTATGGGAAGAATAAAAACACATACACAAAATTCACAGAACATATCTTCCTCTGGTTAAAAATCAATAGACTGTAGTGGAAAATGGTAATGGAAGCTCCCTCTAGAGCAGACAGGAAGGCAAGCTGAGGTTATTAACAGCACATTGAGATTAACTTGTTTCCCTATAGACCACTAAACCTAGTTTTTGAGCAAAAAAACATCTGACAACTGAGATATCTGAGTGTTGCTTTAATTATAGACTGATTACAGCGGTACAACTTAATATACAAAGCCTTTCTGGTTAAAATTGCATGTAAAATCAAACCATTATATCTTGCAGAGATATCTCTGGGATTAGACTGCTGCTTTTCAACTTGAAAAATATATTTTAATATGATTTTTAAATAATGAAAACACGTCTACACAACACTATCTTTATTCTAGAAGTGAGTGTCCAGTATTAATTTAGGATTCATCCATTTTGGATGCATGCAGATACACAAGTGATTCATAAAACATTTACACCAAACTTTTTTTTTTTACATACACCCACCTCCTGAGCCAGTCTGAAAGCACAACCAAACTGTTCTCCATCACTATTTCTGGACCAGACCTTCACACCCGTGTTTATAACCTGCAGAAAGACAGAGAACCTGGACATGAAGAACTCCACACGTAACTCAGGGGAGAAGAATGGTTGAGTAAATTGTTATTTTTGTGTTTTTTGCGAAAAAAAAAAAAAAAAAAAGTATTCTCGTAGCATCGCAAAACTGAAGTTGAGCCACTTATGTCCCATGGACTGTTTTACTGATGTATTTACAACATTTCTGGACCTGGGAACATTTCAGTTGCGTTGCCGTCTATGCAGGGTCAGAAAGCTCTCAGATTTCATCAAAAACATCTTAATTTGCGTTCCGAAGATGAACGGAGGTCTTACGGGTTTGGAACGACATGAGGGCGAGTAATTAATGACAATTTTCATTTTGGGGTGAACTAACCGTTTAACTTAAATGGAATCTTACTGTAATATGCATTCTATTTCTTAATAACTTATAATTACAAAAATTATATAATAATAATAACATTGTTCTTATTTTATTATATTAGTAGAAATATTGTATAATTTTATTTTAAGTATTACCACTAATATTACTTACTACTATTACTATTAATACTTGATGTTGCTAATGTTGGGGCAGTCGTGGCCTAATGGTTAGAGAGTCGGACATGTAACCCGAAGGTTGTAGGTGGGGGGAGTGAATGTACAGCGCTCTCTTCCACCCTCAATACCACGACTGAGGTCAGACCCTTGAGCAAGGCACCGAACCCCCAACTGCTCCCCGGGCGCTGCAGCATTGGCTGCCCACTGCTCCGGGTGTGTTCACAGTGTGTGTGTGTGTGTTTGTTCACTTCTCACTGCTGTGCGTGTGCACTTGGATGGGTTACACATCACGTCCTCCTCCTCCAATAATAATTAGTAGTGTATATTACTATTACTACACTAAAATATTTTTTTTGTGAACAATTATTTTTATTAAGCAGTCAGTTTAATACAGAACAAAATACAACACCAATCCAGACTGCAGCCATACCACTATACTAAAATATTAATATAATTATTACTATACAATTCACACTTACTATTAGATGACAGTTTTATACATATACTCACACACACAAATACATGCATGTATATACAATATATTGCCAAAAATATTGGGTCGCCCCCTTCTAATGAACAGGTTTGACTACTTTAGTAATTTCTATGAGAACAAATCTTAATGTTAAAGCATATAATGATATTCTAGGAAATTGTGTGCTTCTAATATTATAGCAACAGTTTGGACAGGACCCTTTTCTATTCTAACATGACAATGCCTCTGTGTATAAGGCAAGGTTCAAAAAGAAAATGATTGATTCAGTCAGTGTGGAAGAACTTGACTGGTCTGCATAAAACCAAGTCCTAATCCCAGTTTAACACCTCTGGTGTGACTGTAAATGCAGACCTTGAGCCAAAAACTCATCACCAAACACCAATGACTTGTACATACACTATATAGACAAAAGTATTGGGACACCCCCTTCTTTAGAACAGAAAAATGCACTTCCAAATCTGTGGCAACAACGATGGGAACAATTCATGTATTTAAAAATTGTATTTCCATCTCTGTTGCAACAGTTTTGGAAGTGTCTAAAATGACTGAACCCATATGTACAAGTCATTGGTGTTTGGTGATGAGTTTTTATGTATGCATGTATGCATGCATGCAGTGGCACGATACATGCATTCGTACCGAACCGTCACGGTACGGGCATCTCGGTTCGGTGAATGAGGCCTTACAACGAATACAGGCAATTCACCCCCAATCCAGAAGGGGGCGCCCGCAGTAATGCTGTTTGATAACCGCCAGCAGAAGAACAGCAAATGCCATGAGTTGCACACTTGAAAACAAAGCCCCCTAGACAGTGACCATGTGCTTATTCTGAATGCGTCTCTCACATAGACTGACAAAGGAGTACACTTTAAAGGCTTGTGCACTCAACTGTTTGCGAAATGGAGCTTTGTGCTCATGTATCCTTCCTCTCTCATTCGGCACAAATTCAAATATTCCATAATATTTCCATATTTGCGATGTAACGTATCTGAATGCTAAACTATTTATGTAAATTATAGGCTTTGTACTTAAGTCGCATTCCAATGGTGACACAGAAGCGGGTGCGCTGATGTTTGTATTTTATTTTGATAAAGTAACAACTTTAGCAATGCTGGAACTGATGTGTTGTGTGTGTGTGTGTGTGTGTGTGTGTGTGTGTGTGTGTGTGTGTGTGTGTGTGTGTGTGTGTGTGTGTGTGTGTGTGTGTGTGTGTGTGTGTGTGTGTGTGTGTGTGTGTGTGTGTGCCACGATCACTTCAACTGTTTCCTTATACCAGCAGAATCAACTTTAAACACTTATCGTCTTAATGCATCACTGTATAAAGATCTGCTTTTATTTGTGTACACTCACAATGAAAACAAAGCAGTGTGCTTTTATAAAATAAAACAAACAGGATGTTGCTTTCTGCCATTTGAGTTTCCTTTCTGTGAACAAATTAAACCCGTCACAAAAATTTACTGAAACTCAGCATATACAGGTGCTGGTCATATAATTAGAATATCATCAAAAAGTTGATTTATTTCACTAATTCCATTCAAAAAGTGAAACTTGTATAATGTATACATTCATTCCACACAGACTGATATATTTCAAGTGTTTATTTCTTTTAATTTTGATGATTATAACTGACAACTAATGAAAACCCCAAATTCAGTATCTCAGAAAATTAGAATATTACTTAAGACCAACACAAAGAAAGGATTTTTAGAAATCTTGGCCAACTGAAAAGTATGAGCATGTACAGCACTCAATACTTAGTTGGGGCTCCTTTTGCCTGAATTACTGCAGCAATGCAGCGTGGCATGGAGTCGATCAGTCTGTGGCACTGCTCAGGTGTTATGAGAGCCCAGGTTGCTCTGATAGTGGCCTTCAGCTCTTCTGCATTGTTGGGTCTGGCATATCGCATCTTCCTCTTCACAATACCCCATAGATTTTCTATGGCGTTAAGGTCAGGCGAGTTTGCTGGCCAATTAAGAACAGGGATACCATGGTCCTTAAACCAGGTACTGGTAGCTTTGGCACTGTGTGCAGGTGCCAAGTCCTGTTGGAAAATTAAATCTACATCTCCATAAAGTTGGTCAGCAGCAGGAAGCATGAAGTGCTCTAAAACTTCCTGGTATACGGCTGTGTTGACCTTGGACCTCAGAAAACACAGTGGACCAACACCAGCAGATGACATGGCACCCCAAACCATCACTGACTGTGGAAACTTTACACTGGACCTCAAGCAACGTGGATTCTGTGCCTCTCCTCTCTTCCTCCAGACTCTGGGACCCTGATTTCCAAAGGAAATGCAAAATTTACTTTCATCAGAGAACATAACTTTGGACCACTCAGCAGCAGTCCAGTCCTTTTTGTCTTTAGCCCAGGCGAGACACTTCTGACGCTGTCTGTTGTTCAAGAGTGGCTTGACACAAGGAATGCGACAGCTGAAACCCATGTCTTGCATACGTCTGTGCGTAGTGGTTCTTGGTCCAGCTGCAGTCCACTCTTTGTGAATCTCCCCCACATTTTTGAATGGGTTTTGTTTCACAATCCTCTCCAGGGTGCGGTTATCCCTATTGCTTGTACACTTTTTTTCTACCACATCTTTTCCTTCCCTTCGCCTCTCTATTAATGTGCTTGGACACAGAGCTCTGTGAACAGCCAGCCTCTTTTGCAATGACCTTTTGTGTCTTGCCCTCCTTGTGCAAGGTGTCAATGGTCGTCTTTTGGACAACTGTTAAGTCAGCAGTCTTCCCCATGATTGTGTAGCCTACAGAACTAGACTGAGAGACCATTTAAAGGCCTTTGCAGGTGTTTTGAGTTAATTAGCTGATTAGAGTGTGGCACCAGGTGTCTTCAATATTGAACCTTTTCACAATATTCTAATTTTCTGAGATACTGAATTTCATTAGTTGTCACTTATAATCATCAAAATTAAAAGAAATAAACACTTGAAATATATCAGTCTGTGTGGAATGAATGTATACATTATACAAGTTTCACTTTTTGAATGGAATTAGTGAAATAAATCAACTTTTTGATGATATTCTAATTATATGACCAGCACCTGTATAGGCTGTTACGTGTCGCACTGTTTTTTCCCCCTTGTTTATCTGTTAACTAAATCAAATATATTTCAAGAATTTATTCCTTGTATGTACAGTGGTGTGAAAAAGTGTTGGCCCCCTTCCTGATTTTTTATTTTTTTTTGCATGTTTGCCACACTTTAATGTTTCAGATCAAACAAATTTAAATATTAAATCAAAGATAACACAAGTAAACACAACATGCAGTTTTTAAATGAAGGGAAAACAAAATCCAAACCCACATGGCCCTGTGTGAAAAAGTGTTTGCCCCCCACCCCCTGTTAAAACATAACTGTGGTTTATCACACCTGAGTTCGGTTTCTCTAGCCACACCCAGGCCTGATTATTGCCACACCTGTTCGCAATCAAGAAATCACTTAAATAGGACCTGCCTGACAAAGTGAAGTAGACCAAAAGATCCTCAAAAGCTACACATCATGTTGAGATCCAAAGAAATTCAGGAACAAATGAGAAAGTAATTGAGATCTATCAGTCTGGAAAAGGTTATAAAGCCATTTCTAAAGCTTTGGGACTCCAGCGAACCACAGTGAGAGCCATTATCCACAAATGCGAAAACATGGAACAGTGGTGAACCTTCCCAGGAGTGGCCGGCTGACCAAAATTACCCCAAGAGCGCAGCGACGACTCATCCAAGAGATCACAAAAGACCCCACAACAACATCTAAAAGAACTGCAGGCCTCACTTGCCTCAGTTAAGGTCAGTGTTCATGACTCCACCATAAGAAAGAGACTGGGCAAAAATGGCCTGCATGGCAGAGTTCCAAGACCAAAACCGCTGCTGAGCAAAAAGAACATAAAAACTCATCTCAGTTTTGCCAGAAAACATCTTGATCCCCAAGACTTTTGGGAAAATACTCTGTGGACTGACGAGACAAAAGTTGAACTTTTTGGAAGGTGTGTGTCCCATTACATCTGGCGTAAAAGTAACACAGCATTTCAGAAAAAGAACATCATACCAACAGTAAAATATGGTGGTGGTAGTGTGATGGTCTGGGGCTGTTTTGCTGCTTCAGGACCTGGAAGACTTGCTGTGATAAATGGAACCATGAATTCTGCTGTCTACCAAAAAATCCTGAAGGACAATGTCCGGCCATCTGTTCGTGACCTCAAGCTGAAGCGAACTTGGGTTCTGCAGCAGGACAATGATCCAAAACACACTAGCAAATCCACCTCTGAATGGCTGAAGAAAAACAAAATGAAGACTTTGGAGTGGCCTAGTCAAAGTCCTGACCTGAATCCTATTGAGATGCTGTGGCATGACCTTAAAAAGGTGGTTCATGCTTGAAAACCCTCCAATGTGGCTGAATTACAACAATTCTGCCAAGATGAGTGGGCCAAAATTCCTCCACAGCGCTGTAACACACACATTGCAAGGTATCGCAAATGCTTGATGGCAGTTGTTGCTGCTAAGGGTGGCCCAACCAGTTATTAGGTTTAGGGGGCAAACACTTTTTCACACAGGGCCATGTGGGTTTGGATTTTGTTTTCCCTTCATAATAAAAAACTTCATTCAAAAACTGCATGTTGTGCTTACTTGTGTTATCTTTGATTAATATTTAAATTTGTTTGATGATCTGAAACATTAAAGTGTGACAAACATGCAAAAAAATAAAAAATCAGGAAGGGGGCCAACACTTTTTCACACCACTGTATATATGTACTGCAGATTATATATATAATGTAATATAATATTTGTATTACTACTGTTTGTTCAAAATAAATGAAAAGAAACCGAGCATAGTAGATGTTGTTTTTTTCCTGTTGTACTGAAATCGTATCGAACCGTGACCCCCGAACCGAGGTACGTACCGAACAGTGACATCTGTGTACCATGCCACATATATAACAACAACAATACAAATTATCTTTAATTATCTTATTTATCTTTATGTGTAATTATTTATAAATAATAATTTAAAAAAAAGTTATAATAATTCTGCATTACTACCCAAATAACATTACAGCATGTTAATTGCTCAGAACACAAATAATACAACAAATTATGGGGTGTGTAAGTGTTTACAGTGTGCTTCTTTGTTGTAACGCAACTCAAGTGATGTCCGTTTACATTAGCAGCAGATGGTTGTTTCATACTTGATGAATGCGAAGGCACTAGAGCACAGATAGAGATGAGATCATAGTGAGGCTGCTGTCCCCATCTGCCTGTACGCCATCCTCAATCACTGCTAGCACTGATGAAGGGCCATCAGAGAGTGTGTGTGTGTGTGTTTATCTTGCCTTCATTCTCTCGCTGTTGTTGAGCAGAACATTTCGGAGCTCTTTGGACACCATGTACAGGTGCCTCTTCTTTCCTTCATGTGTGCGAGTCAATACGTTCAGCTTGGGGAAATCTGGAGACAGGTTGTAGAAAGCTCTGCAGCAGACAAAGAAATATCACAGCATAAAATAAATGATGGTTAGACAGAAGGAAAAAAAAAAACACACATATGCACAGCGCTGAACACGCTGCGACATATGGAGCAGAGGCGTTGTCTCCAACAAGTCAAAATGGCGGGATGCCAGCGCTGTGGCACTGTGCATCTGTGTGAGAAAATAAATAACATTCATCACAAACAAAAGACGGAGTCACAGTGACTGAACGATAATGATCATATCATCCATTCATCTGATAGATCACATAGGATGTATAGAGTAATAACAGATACATGCTCATATTTTTACACAAACAAAGGCCCCATCCCACTCAAAGCGTATATATTCAGACATGACAAACACACACTAGGATCGGGAAAATACTGCAAAAAAAAATATATAAAAATACACAAGCAAGATATGAGAGCGTTTGTAAAAACAGTATTTGTATTGAGCAGCGAGGCTTTGTAAATAGAGAGGAGAGGCACTCACTGGATGGGAGGGAAGATGGGGTCATCCTCTGTTAGAAACACAAAAGGATCCTCTTTGAAGCCAAAGAGTTTCATCTTCTTTGGAGGAGGGGGGCTGGAACAGACAGAGCACTTCATGTCAATGTGGAGCACAGTAACTGAAGAAAAACTGCAGTAACACACCGTCCATCAGGGGGCACTGAAATCAACACATCAAGTAGCCCCTGAAAGCCAATGGGTTTGAAATGGAATTCTTTCTTACCGAATTCTCAAAGAATACTGCACAGTTGCTGTATGCTGTAACTATTATGTGAAACAACAGATTATGCAACAATAAATTGTTCAAACTGTCATCAAATAATTAAACAATTATAATGTCTGTTCAACGCTTAAAAAACACATCACGACTCAACGCAACGACATGGTTTTCTTAAATATACTGCTGTTATTTTCACAGTAAGGAGCCATTTAAAGAGCAATTCACGTAGCTTCCAGATGGAAATTCAATTTTGCAATGAATTTAATTGTGGCCACGTGTCTAACATTTAACAGTCAAAAAAAAAAACAAAAAAAAAAAAACACTAAAAGGTTATAAACAGAATTATTACTAACACTACTTTCGGCAATCACTAATAAATAAGTAAATTATAATAAATAAATAAATAACTATTTACTATTCTAATAATAATTACTATAAAAATAACTAATGATAATCAATGTGTCTGTTACTTAATACAACAATAGTTAATATTTTGTTATTAACGTCGTTGTTAGAGTATTATTAATTTTATTATTAGAATAATTTAAAACAACCATTATAGCCGTTTATATTAATAACTGTTATAATAATAATAATAAAAACAATGATATATGATAATAACCAAAGTATGTTATATAATAAAAACAATCACATACATGAATTATCAGTTATTTTTGTATTACTCTTGTAATAATATAATTGTTTTATAAAATAGTTATTTTATTATTAAGTTAATATTAATAATATTAACAGCTATAATGGGCGTTTTAAACTATTCTAATAATAATAATAATATAATTAGATTTGTTTGTTATTCATGTTGTTGCTAGAATATTAACTACTGTTATTGCAATATTATGTAAGATACATTGATTATCATTAGTTATTATTATTATTATTATTACACATCAACAAGATGATGTTAACAGGACTGTGTTTGAAATGTCTTGAGCAAAATCTAATCTGGGAACTATGGACATGACCATCCTACCGTGATCATGGACACCCTAAAAATGCTACTGATTTTCTTGTCATTGTATTGATTTATTTTAATATTTAATATTATATTAATTATTTATTTAATATTACCAAGCAACAAAGATATAACAAATAATAGATCTACTGATTTATAATACTGGTTATTAAAACCCTTATGACTTATATGCTTTATCATTCATTTATCATCATCAGCCAAAATGTCTTTGGTGCATCCCAAAATCCACAGCACAGAGAGAACAAAAGAATGAATGAACAAACAGCAGAGAGAACAATAGGGCGAGAACAATATCACCCACATACACCTGGCTGAAGATACTCACCCACAGACATTATCTTTCTTGACCTCTGAAGGGTCAGGGGTATCTGGGACAGACGGTTTTCCCTCTGCAGGAGTCTTGCCCTCCACCGCTTCCACAGGGGCGTCAGCGGACGAGCTGTCTGCTGGTGGGACGTCAACGGGAGACTCCCCCATCTGCAGCTCCTCTGCAGGAGCCGCCTCACTGGAGGAGTTCACCTCCTTATTACGAAGCTACAGACAAAGAGAGGACGGAGACAATAGCTATGTTTCCATCCACCTATTTAAAAAAAATATATATAAAAAAAAAAAAACAACAACGCTGGATGGAAACACCAAGATGCGCATAAATTCTAAAAATGCGCATAGAAACGTGTGCTCTCAACTACGTAGGATAAATGTCTTATCCGGTAAGAAAACATGCGCATAAACTATGATGGAAATACTTTTTCCCAATAAATTCCTTAATGCGCATCAAAAAATACTTTGCGATGGGACAGCATAACTGGACCAACCAATGGACCGATCTCATTGCACAGCATCCGAAATGCTAGTTTTGTCATTCTAAAATGCTTAAGCAGTCTTGTCAAAGTGCTCCATTATAATTAACTCCCAAAACTGTGTTCCCAAATAGCAGGCACCGAAAATAAAATAACATGACCGCGTATCGTCTGCACACTCTGAAGCTCATAGTTTATTGTATACACAAATTATTATATACAGTGACTTCTCCTGCTGCAGCAAATACATTTTTTCTTTGTGATATTTAGCACAAGTTAATCAGGAAGTGACGATTTTGTTCTCTTCAACTCACTGGATGAAACGGTACTTTATTCGCAAATGTTTTATGTGATATTCCAATTTTGCGAATAAGTTTAATTCGAAACTTTGGATGGAAACATAGCTATAGGTACACACGCTAGCAAAGAGGGTGGATTCATCCAAGATAACAACGACAAAAAGATACCATAAATGTACTCCCATACAACTTCAATGCTCTGTTTGCATATATTTTATGTTTCTAATACCTTTGGGTAACGGCGGTTCCATGGCATGGGCTCCTTCTTCACCAACACAGCCACAAAAAACCCACCGGTGTTCTGGTGATGGGGCAATATTCTCAAACTGAAAACACAAGCCAAATGTACCATAATGACTAGAGATAAATCAGAGTAAATTAGGATCAGACACACAGTGATAGTTTACATGTTTGTATTGCTTCACTTTTACTGTGGTTGTATACTACCATCTGGAGGAGAGTACTGGAACAACAAGCATGCGCAGAATCAGTTTGAAGCTGTTAGTTTTTTGTTTGATTGTTTAAAAGCTGTTAGTTTCTGTTATAGACATGCATACATACACACACACACACACATATATATATATATATCAAAACTATAGATCAAAACTAACTCACCATCTCTCCAGCTTCATACTGGCCAGCTTTTCTGGGTCTGTTGGTGGAAACATGGTGGGTCTGATCTGAGTGTGTCGACTTGTTGGCACCCCTGACCAGTCAGAGAACCACTGACCCTCTTTGGTCATTACCTTTAGAAGAGCACAGAGCTAGATTACACCACCTTTTTTTGTGAAGAAATTCATTCTTTTATTCAGCAAATATGCATTAAATTGATAAAAAGCGACAGGAAAGACATTTCCACAAAGCCGTTAGCAACACGCTCTTCCGTCACTTAATCATTTATTTTTGTGCATCAATCTATTAAATTAGTACATAAGACCATGATCCGCATTCACAAAATAGTCTTCTCTTTAGCATTTATTTGACATTAATCGCCAATAGGATAAAACACCAATGTTTCAGCTTAAGGCCTTCTTCAGTGTGTTGAAGAAGCAGAGCACACTGAAGAAGGCATTGAGCTGAAACATTTGTGTTTTATCCTATTGGCGATTAATGTAAAATAAATGCTAAAAAGACGACTATGAGTGCGGATCATGGTCTTATATACCAAGTAAAGACATTTAATGTTACAAAAGATCTCCATTTCAAATAAAGAGTTTCCACAAAAATAGTAAGCAGCACAACTGTTTTTAATAATAATAATAATAATAATAATAATAATAATAATGACATATTTCTTGAGCAGCAAATATATATGGCCGGTTAATTATCAACTCACTCACCATTGGCATGTGTGGCAAAAAGTTCATTTTGGACCAGATATATTTTGTAGCTACATTTAAAGCGGACACATCATGAAAATCTGACTTCTTCCCTGTTTAAGGGTGCTTTCATACTAGCACTTTTGCTGCGCACCCGGCTTCGATTGACGTCAGAGTTCGGTTGGTTTGGATGATGTGAACGCTTCCTTCCGAACTCGGGTGCGCACACACGAACCGAACCAGAGTCCGCTTAAAAAGGGTGGTCTGGGGTATGGTTCAAGTGAACTCCGGTACGGTTCGCTGCTAATGTGAACGCAATCGTACCAAATCATGGAAGTGAACCGCTATTAATGACATATTATTTGATAAATGTGTTTGTGTGCGTTTCACTCACTTTCCTGACGAGCGTGACTGACGTGCTGCAAGCAGTGAGCTATACATCTACCACTCGCAAACCACGCATCACACACTGTAGGCCGCGCAATCCTAACAACCTGCGCACTTTGCCCATGTCTGCTAATACACTACTTTCTTTTTCTATTGGTCTCTGGAATTGTCAGTCTGCCATCAACAAAGCTGATTTAATTACTTCCATTACTAGTCATTCAAGACTAAACCTCATGGCCCTGACAGAGACCTGGATCAAACCAGAGGACAATGCTACACCTGCAGCACTCTCCAATCATTTCTCCTTTTCCCATACCCCTCGTTTGACTGGAAGAGGTGGAGGTACTGGTCTGCTCATCTCTAATAATTGGAAATTTACTCCTTTACCATCTCGGAGTATCAACAGCTCCTTTGAATCACATTCGGTTACTATTACCTACCCACTAAAAATTAATTTTGTAGTTGTTTATCGACCTCCAGGACCACTAGGTAACTTTGTGGAAGAATTAGATGTGTTGCTCTCAACCTTTCCTGAGCATGGTACTCCCTTAGTTATACTTGGAGACTTCAACATCCACCTAGATAAACCTCAGGCTGCAGACTTCCACACTCTACTTGCCTCTTTTGATCTCAAGAGTGTTAACTACGGCTACTCAAAATCAGGCAACCAACTGGACCTTATTTACACACGACACTGCTCCACTTCACAACTCGGATCACTTCCTCCTCACTCTTAACCTCAACATGATTCCTGACACAAAACATACCCCTCCATATGTCACTTTTCGACGTAACTTACGCTCACGCTCACCCACCTGGCTATCTGCTATGGTTTCTTCTTCGCTTCCTCCCCCTAAAGAGTTATCATCTCTTGATGCTAACAGTGCTACTGATACTTTGTTCCACTCTGATGTCTTGTTTAGATACTTTCTGCCCCTTATCTTCCAGGCCAGTCCGTACCACACCTTCTCCTCCTTGGCTATCTGACGTTCTCCGCGAACATCGTTCTAAGCTCAGGGCTGCAGAAAGGGTATGGCGCAAATCACAAAATCCTACTGACCTTAATTTATATCGATCACTCCTCTCTGACTTCTCTGCTAATGTCTCCATAGCTAAAAGGACATACTATCACGACAAAATTATCAATTCGCCTAACTCTCGCATGCTCTTTAAAACATTTTCCTCCCTCCTTTGTCCTCCTCCTCCTCCCCCTCCTCCTTCATCAACTCTAACAGCTGACGACTTTGCCACATTCTTCATTAATAAAATTACAAACCTCACTGCACAATTTGCCACACCACAAACCGTCAAACACATCTTACCAGCAAATATACACTCGTTCACATCCTTCTCTCCACTCTCTAAGGCAGAAGTCTTTAAACGCATCCTTTCCAGTCATCCTACTTGTCCGCTTGATCCTATTCCATCTCATCTCCTTCAAGCCATTTCTCCTGCAGTTGTACCTGCACTCACTCACATCCTTAACTCATCCCTTCACGCTGGAGTTTTTCCCTCAGCATTTAAACCGGCTCGTATAACCCCACTTCTTAAGAAACCACTCTTAACCCAACTCTTTAAGGAAACTATAGACCGGTTTCCCTTCTACCTTTCATTGCAAAAACACTTGAACGAGTTGTGTTCAACCAAGTCTCTGCCTTTCTCACACAGAACAACCTCCTGGACAGCAACCAGTCTGGCTTCAGAAGTGGACATTTGACCGAAACTGCCTTGCTCTCAGTTGTTGAAGCCCTAAGACTTGCAAGAGCGGCTTCCAAGTCTTCATTACTTATTTTGCTGGATCTGTCTGCTGCTTTTGATACGGTCAACCACCAGATCCTCCTGTCAACTCTATTGAGAAAGGGCATCTCAGGAACCGCATTCCAGTGGTTTGAGTCTTACCTCTCAGATAGGTCCTTCAAGGTATCTTGGAGAGGTGAGGTATCCAAGTCGCAACATCTAGCTACTGGGGTGCCGCAGGGCTCAGTTCTTGGCCCACTTCTCTTCTCGGTCTACATGGCATCACTAGGTTCTGTCATTCAGAAACATGGCTTTTCATATCACTGCTATGCTGATGACAGAACTACTTGTAGTTTGAGCAAACCCATCACTTCATCACAATTTCACCTTCCAGTTAGGCTCATCTACCATAACTTCAAAAACTGCAAGAAACCTTGGAATTGTGATTGATAAGCTGAATTTCTCAGACCACATTGCTAAAACTGCCCGGTCCTGCAGATTTGCTTTATATAATATTAGGAAGATCAGGCCATTTCTTTCGGAACATGCAACACAACTCCTTGTTCAAGCTCTTGTTCTGTCCAGACTTGACTATTGCAATGCTCTCTTGGCAGGTCTTCCAGCCAAGTCCATCAAACCTCTACAATTAATCCAAAATGCCGCTGCAAGATTAATCTTTAATGAGCCGAAAAGAACGCATGTCACACCTCTTTTCATCAATTTGCACTGGCTACCAATAGCTGCTCGCATAAAATTCAAGGCATTCATGTTTGCAAACAAAACCACCTCTGGCTCTGCACCTCTTTACCTAAATTCAACCCTAACCCTAATTCCCTAACCCTAACCTGGTGGAATGACCTGCCCAACTCAATCAAAGCAGCTGAATCCTTAGCCATCTTCAAGAAACGGCTAAAAACACATCTCTTCCATCTTTATTTGACCCTCTAACTCCAGCACTCTTTATTCTAATTCTATTTTATCTATCTGTCTTTTTATTTTTAAAAAACACACACTTGACCCTCTATCAACTGCATATTTATTCTGTAACACTAGCTTTCTTTTTTTCCTATTCCATCTACTTGTTTCTTAAAAAAAAAAAAAAAAAACTTGCTATGTGTACTGTGTTAGCCTACCCAAGACTTGTCATTGCACTTGCATGTTGTTGCTCTTTTGTTGGTTTTGATTGCTTTTATTGTCCTCATTTGTAAGTCCCTTTGGACAAAAGCGTCTGCTAAATTACTAAATAAATAAATAAATAAAATCTAATTTCTGTTCGCTTTCAGCGTTCTTTAGAGCATGCAGTACATTCGTAATACAGATGTAAGCGCTGTTATGCACTGAAGCTTTGTAAACAAAAACGTGCAGAGTGAGCAATGTTATGCATTTTGTAGTCTCAGCCTCAGACGTCACGCCCACTGACCGTTGGCTAAACATCTGATGCATATGGCACACTTATCTGGAAACACTTCAGGAGTGTCGAAGTCGTCGTCAGATTGATTGAATTATACAGGATTTCCGGGAGACGCGTGTCGCATTCTTTAACGTTCCGCCTGGAAACAAAAGATGCTGTGGCGCCAAACCCCCTCACGAAAGAAGAAAGCCGTTGTGTTTACAACTGTGATGACAAACACAGTTGTATCTCCCCAGGAATATCTCCTCTCTGTCGCGATCCTGCTCGCCTCACCTGGAACATCCATCCATTATTTGCCGCCCATTCTATTTACCCCGCGAGTTATCCGCGGTCATCGCTACTGCTGCTTACATTCCACCACAGGCAGACACCGGCTTGGCTTTGTCTAAACTTCACGATGTGATCAGCGGCTACATTAACAAACATCCTGACTCTGCCTTTATCATAGCGGGGGATTTTAACAAAGCCAACCTCAGGCAGGTCATGCCGAACTTTCACCAGCATGTATCCTGTCCAACTAGAGGACCGAATACACTGGATCACTGCTACTCTCAGTTTAAGAATGCCTACAAGGCCCGCTCACTACCGGCTTTTGGTAAATCGGACCACGCCGCCATTTTCCTCACACCGGAATATAAACAAAGGCTCGCACAGGAACCCCCGGTGAAGAGGGAAGTGACGCGTTGGTCCTCCCACTCTGAAGCTATGCTACAGGCGGCTCTTGATGACGTCGACTGGGACATGTTCAGGGCGAGCTCATCTGACGTCAGCGAGTTCACGGATGTAGCAGTGTGCTTTGTAAACACACTTACCGAACAAGCTACAGAAACGATTACTGTAAGGACTTTCCCTAATCAGAAACCGTGGGTGGACAGATCAATCCGTGATGCGGTTAACAAACGCACTGCCGCATACAACGAGGCTCTTTTGTCTGGGAATATGAGCGTGTACAAAGCATCGTGTTATGCTCTCAGACGAGCAGTAAGTGCCGCCAAACATCGTTACAAAGAGAGAATTGAGTCATTTTCAGCTCAATGACTCTCGACGCATGTGGCAGGGACTAAGGACCATCTGTGCCTTTGGAAACAAATCCTCCACGGAGGTGAGTGCAGATCCGTCGCTGGCCGACGAATTAAACACCTTCTACGGCCGCTTTGATTGCAACGGCGGCAGCGCGGCTCTGCCGAGCAGCGCGTCAGGAAGCAGCAGGCAGAGCAGCGATAATCATGTGATCACCGTGCCGGAGGACGAGGTTCGGAGGGCACTAAAGGGAGTGAACATCAGGAAAGCGGCTGGACCTGACGGGATCACAGGCCGGGTTCTGAGATAATGCGCTGATCAGCTTGCTGGTTTGTTCACTTCTATCTTCAACGAGTCCCTTGCTACCTCTGTAGTTCCCACCTCCTTTAAAAAATCCATCATCATCCCTGTGCCTAAGAACAATAAACCCTCCTGCCTGAATGACTATCGTCCAGTGGCCCTCACATCAATAGTCATGAAGGTTTTTGAGAGACTTGTTAAGAGCCACATTAGCTCCTCCATCCCTGTTACTTTGGACCCTCTTCAGTTTGCTTATCGCTCCAATAGATCAACTGATGATGCCATCTCTCACATTCTCCACTCCTCCCTCACACACATTGATAGCAGCAATGGGAACTATGCAAGACTGCCATTCATAGACTATAGCTCAGCTTTCAATACTATAGTCCCCACCAAGCTAGCTGTCAAACTCTCAGACCTCGGCCTAAACACTTCACTCTGCGACTGGATTCAAGATTTCCTCACCGGCTGACCTCAAGTGGTGAAGGTAGGCCAGTTCACCTCCAACTCCATCACCCTGAACGTAGGAGCCCCGCAGGGCTGCGTTCTGAGTCCCATGCTCTACTCTCTCTACACACATGACTGCGTGTCCTCTCACAGATCCACATCTATTATCAAATTTGCAGATGATACTGTGGTTCTGGGCCTCATTTCCAACAATGATGAGACCGCATACTTGGATGAGGTGGAGAGGCTTACATCATGGTGCCAGGACAACTGTCTGTCTCTGAACGTGAGCAAAACTAAAGAGCTGATTGTGGACTTCAGAAAGAGACACCTGCTGCCCTACACTCCTCTTGTGATCAGCGGGACCCCTGTGGAGAGAGTAAGCAGCTTCAAGTACCTCGGTGTAAACATCTCCGAGGACCTGACTTGGACTACACACATCCAAACACGGGTTAAGAAAGCCAGGCAAAGACTGTACCATCTGCGACAGCTGAGGAAATTCAGGGTCTCACCAACAATCCTGAAAACTTTCTATGCAGGCACCATAGAAAGTGTATTGACTCAGTGCATCTCAGTGTGGTATGGAAACGGCTCCAGCCAAGATTGCAAGGCCTTGCAGAGAGTCGTGCGCTTAGCTGAGCGTATCTCTGGGTCTGCTCTCCCCTCTCTGCAGGACATCTACCTCAAACGCTGCAGAAGCAGAGCTGTCAAAATCATCAAGGACTCAAATCACCCTGGAAACTGCCTATTCACTCTGCTGCCATCTGGTAAGCGCTTCCGCAGCCAGATGGCAAAAACTGAGAGACTTAGGAGGAGTTTCTTCCCCAAGGCCATCAGGCTCCTGAACTCAAACTCAGCCTCTTAACATCATCTGACTTACTTCAAATCACTAAACACACACTCGTTATTCTCTACCTCATACTGTCAGTGTCATTTGCACATTTGCACACAACACTTTCTGTGTCTTGATATCATATCTTATCTTATTTTTTATATTTATTTTATTTTTTTGTGATTTTTTTGTGATTGGCTGCTTCATGTCAACCATGTTCAACCTGTTTGCACATTCCTCTCTGTACAGTCATGCTTATCTTAATATTTCATTCTACAGCATACTGTCATGCACATTCTTTAGATTTCATATTTTATTCTTTATATCTTATTTTTTATTCATTTTATTTTATGTATACTTCCCTTGTGTTGTATTTTTCAATATTTGCACTGTCCATGGAGCGGACCCGACTCTCATTTCACTGCTGGTTATACAATCTCTGTATAGTCGTGTATGTGACAAATAAAACTTGAAACATAAACGCTGGATTTCCAAAAGTATGTGTAATATTTAAAGTTCGTAGCATAGGATCTTTAAAATTTTAGAGAATTTCACAGTTATTGTGGCCACATTTCCATGCCCCAAAATGTGACGCTGAACGAAACGAACTGTGATTGGTTGTTTGACATGTCGGTCAAACGGCCTCATGGGCGGGCCTTGGCCAATGAAAGCTACCATACATTGCAGACCTTCAGCCGTCAGTCTGAAGGTCTGGCTACGCGAGACTATGCATTTTGCTACCTTCTGCGCCGTCGTTACTAAGCAAGGGGGTAAACAGCTGCTGGCTTGACGCAAACGAACCGTGGTTCGGACCCAAAAAAGATGATATGAACGCAGTCCAGCAGGGGCTGGGGGAGGGGGGGGGGGGGGCAATCGAACTCTGGTTCGGACCAGGCAATCGAGCCAAGTGTGAAAGCACCCTTAGTGCTATAATAATGTCCCTGGTGCATCTACAACCCAGAAAACGTGAAAGAACCACCTAGTAAATTTTTTTGGTAAGCCTTTCACTGCAAGCTTGTGAAAAAGCGAGCCACTCAGATTTTGCTCCCCCCGTAATGTAGAAAGGGGATCTTATTATAATATTACTGCCTCTTAAAGGGGTCATATAATGCGATTTCAAGTTTTCCTTTCTCTTTGGAATGTTACAAGCTGTTTGTGCATAGATAAGATCCGTTAAGTTGCAAAGACTAAAGACTCAATCCCAAAGAGATATTCTTTATAAAAGTTAAGACTCGTCCACGTCTTCCTAAAACGCCTCATTTAAATACGCCCCCACATGTCTACGTCACTGTGTGAGAAGATTTGCAAAACACAGCCCAAATGTGTACACAAAGAAAGGCGGCGGAACTATTATTCTTGCTGTAGTATTGTTGCTGCCGCCGGCGCCATGTCGTGGAGACGCTGTGTGTTTCGTTGCGAAAGCGAAACTAATTTGTATGCCCTTCCAAAAGAGGACACAACTAGAAATCAGTGGTTAAGTTGTATTTACAACACTGTTCCAGAACAGTTCAACCCAAATATTCGAGTTTGTACAGCACATTTTTACAGAGGACTGTTTCCTGAACCTGGGAGAGTAGCCTACAATGATACAACAGTGCGACAGCCGTTTTCTGTGTGTGTGCTTTGGATGTGTGCGCTCAGAAAACCATATATCAGAAGTTTAAACTAATATGATTTAAAACGCATGATTTCAGCAGGATAGACATGATACTCAAAACTAAACAGATGTTTTTTTTTTAGCAGAGTATCTGAGGAACAAGCTGTAATGGCACTATTCTGGAAAAGGGGGCGGGGAACAGCAGCTCATTCGCATTTAAAGAGACATGCATGAAAACAGCACGTTTCTGCTTCCACTCAAAATAGGCATTTTCAAATGATATAATAAATGATCTGTGGGTTATTTTGAGCTGGAACTTCACATACACATTTTGGGGACACCAGAGACTTATATAACATCTTGTAAAAAGGGGCATAATATGTCTCCTTTAAAGACTAGCCTCCAAGTTGCCAACCACATGTCATGTTCACTCTGCATCACTGTCTGAACGTTACAATATGAAACCAGAGTACAAGTTCTGATTACTTTCAATTTGGTTAGGGAGTCTGTCACGAGTGTAGGCATGTTATTTTAATAATGTTACCAAGATATCTTGGATTGTCAAAAGAGCTTTACTGTGGCCGTCGCTCCAGTGAGGACTTCTGTTACCTATAGTCTAATGCCCTTGCTGCAGTTAATGAAGGGAAATGACTACGCTAACGCAAAAGACATAAACCAGGGCAAACTCAACATTCATAAGCAGAAACAGTACGGAAAGAAATAGATGTCAGAGAGTGGAGGTTAATGCTTCATTACCTTCCAAGATGTAATTCCAGGCATATATTTGAGTCCTGGGAGATCTGCAGAGGCATCTGCTAACTCTAAAGCACCTGAGAAATAAACAAGAGTGAAGAAACCACCACAGGAGAGTGAGATCAGAAAAAGCCGAAGATGAAGGAGAAATGATAAGACTAATACATTCAGCTTAATGCTTGAAAATACACTGTTTGATTGAAAAATCGTATTTCCCACAGGTTTTGAACTTTATTTTAATATAAAGACACATAACAAACCAAAGACTTGAAACTTAGAGTAAATCTCAAGAACAGGGTTATAATCTTTAACTAAAATAATTTAAAAAATACTTAAAATAAAATGAATATTACAGGGGTCATATGATGCTATTTTAAAGATCATTATTTTGTGTATTTGGTGTAACAGAATATGTTGACATGTTTAATGTTCAAAAAACACATTATTTTTCAAATACTGTACATTATTGTAGGTCCTCTATACCCCGCCTCTCTCAAACACATCGTTTTATA
Source organism: Schizothorax lantsangensis (assembly GCA_027422415.1). Classification (NCBI taxonomy): domain Eukaryota; kingdom Metazoa; phylum Chordata; class Actinopteri; order Cypriniformes; family Cyprinidae; genus Schizothorax; species Schizothorax lantsangensis. The sequence continues at coordinate 27,825,806 of CM049844.1, forward strand.
CAAAGCCCCTCTTCCCAACAAGCACAGTCTGCTCTGATTGGCCAGCTGGCACAGTGCATTGTGATTGGCCGCAGGGCTCGCAAAATTTCAAAATCCCTGGTAGCCCTTCGGGCAGGTACTCTTCAGATTTTGGTAGCCCGAAATTAATTTAACTAGCCCAAATTAAAAAAAAGCCCATAAATGTCAATCAAAAATATTTTCAATACACAAATAATCAACACATATCAAGGAAAGAGTTTTATTTTACTATTTACAGGCAATGTTCCCTCTAATGTTTTTTTTCTTGCTGAGCAAAACTTTTCTCTATTGGGCACCTGAGCAAAAACATTCTTTATACCAGACCTGTACAGCGCGCACACAAAAAAGTGTGGAACTTTTAACTTTAATGTGCTATTTATATTTGATTGGACCCTTGATGTAACTAAATGATGTACATTTTAGGTTACCTGAGAAAACATTTTTTACAGTACAATACAATGCAGTTCAAAAGTTTGGGATCAGTAAATATATTTTTTAAAGAAGTGTCTTATGCTCATCAAGGCTATAGCCTATCTATTTGATTAAAAAAACTGAATATTATTCCACAAAATAATATTTTGAAATATTATTGCAATTTAAAATAAATGTTTTCTATTTTGATATACTTTAAAATATAATTCATTCCTGTGAAGCAAAGCTGTATTTTCAGCATCATTACTCCAGTCTTCAGTGTCACATGATCCTTCAGAAATCATTTTAATATGCTGATTTATAATCAATGCTGGAAACTGTTGTACTGCTTAATATTGTTTGGGACCTGTGATATTTTTTTTAAAATAAAAAGTTAAAAATAACTGTATTCAAAATAGAGATTTTGTGTTACAATATACACTATTCAAAATATACACTATTTTTCTTTCTTTTTAAAGATACTTTAAAAGAGTTTAAAGAAAATTAAAGAAACTTTATTCAGCAAGGATGTTACATGGATAAAATTGATAGTAAAGACTTATATTGTTATAATAAATTTTGAATAAATGCTATTCTTTTTAACTTTTTATTAATCAAAGAAAAATGTAAAACAGGTTCCAAAAAATATTAAGCAGCACAACAGTTTCACTGTAAATCAGCATATTAGATCAGCAACACTGATAATTCAGCATTTCAGAATTATTTCTGAAGGGTCATGTGACACTGAAGACTGTAATGATGCTGAAAATTCATCTTTGCTTCACAGGAATAAATTATATTTTAAAGTATAGGCATTAAAATAGGAACCCAATATTAGAAATTGCAATATACTGTTGTTTCAGTATTTTTTTAAAATAAATACAGCCCTGATGAGCAAGAGGTTCCATTAAAAAACAAGGTCAATTATTTATTAGGTTTATAATATAGGCCTAACATAATATATCAAAACAAACTATTTAAACTGATAGAATAGAATAGAATAGAATATAAAACAAACTGAAGCAAAACTTAAGCTGAGATCTGTAAGTTAAATATATAAAAAAACGTGAACATATAAATTCTTCTATAGCTGTCTAAACATCCCTATGAAGTACAGTTTGCACAATACAACTGTGTGTGACTGTATATGTCTCAGTTTTGTTACCGTTCTGTGCTCATCCTCCGCTGTTTCCAGCACTTAATCACGCCACTCTTCTTTAATACATGAGGATGATTATTTCACATGTCATGTCATTTGCGTTGGTTCTCATGTTGAGCGCACCGCAACCATTGAAGTATTGGGTTTCTACAGCGACTCGTTTGGCGCACATCATTCTCTTTCTATGAAACCTGTAAACCGCATTCACCGGTTCTAACTCTATAGCGACATCAACTCTATAGCGGTTTGCCTGAGTATTGCGATTCTGTCGCTTTTACTGGCATTCAATCAAATGACTTTCCCAACTAATTATTGCGTGCGAGCGGCACATTATTTCTTCTGCGCGGCGCGGTTGTAGAAGTGTGCGGCCGCGCGCACGCAGCTTAGAGGGAACATTGCGTGGGAGCCCTGTATTTAAGGTAGCCCGTCGGGCAGGGCGCTGATACATTTTGGTAGCCCGACTGGAAAACACAATAGCCCCGGGACGTCGGGCTAGCGATTTTGCGAGCCCTGGGCCGAACACCATAAACACCCTTTCCATAATTGCGAGCTTCCGCTTTTAAAGTAAATATAAAGACAGTTAATAATGTAGCTAGTTTTACCATCAGTTCAAGCCCAAAAGGGGAACAGAGTCGCGTGACAGACACAGTGATGAAGCTCGCATGTGTTTGCACACAAGCCGCGATTAAGATAGCTGACGGGCTGTTCACTCCGCTCTGATGTGACCCTGTTCCCCTTACACACACACGACACGTTACTCTATATTGCGTAAAACTCTGCATTTGAACAGTCAATAGCAAATACTTAAACAAATAATAAAACATACTTACAGTCACTGATTCAGAAGCGCCAGATTGTTATAGCAAAGTCGGAATTTACCTTTTTTGTTTTTTTTAAATAGCCTTTGTGCAGCCAGCCTTGTACTCTACTAGGTTCACGAAACTGTCGTCCATAAAATGCATTGCACAAATTCGAACATCTGAGTTGTGCTGTTCTGTTGTAAATAATCTTATTGATTCCTAAATGCATCTACTTTCAGAAGGCCAAATAAAGTGCTTTTGCTTTCGCAGAGAAACATACAGCTTCTCCCTGACATGACTGCATCAACACTACTGCTGTTACTGAAACCACGCCGCCTTTCTTTGCTGAACATTTGGGCAGCATTACGCAAATATTTCCACATCGTGACATAGACATGTGGGGGCGTGTTTGAATGAGCCGTTTTAGCCCGGTCTGGATCAGGCTTCTCTTTTAGATAGAATAAATCCTTTTGTGGGAGAGACTTTGAGCTTTGTAACTCTGCAGATCTTATACATGCACAAACTGCTACAAAACACACTAAAGAAAAGAAAAACAAGAAATCGCATCATATGACCCCTTTAACTAAATGATTAGTTTAACTTGAAGTACTACATTAACTAAAACCATAAGACCCCATATGCCATTTTTATTCATAATGACAAGAACACAAAATTTCAATAGTCAAGTTAAAACAGAAATATAAATTAAACTCAATATTAACAATTTATAACAGCATGTTAATTATACTAAAATAACACTGCTCAGAAAACTACTCACACATACATATTTATACATTTTTATATTTGCAGATTTAAAAGTTATTTTATTTCAGAAAGTCTCAAAAGAAAAATGCCACTTATGAGGGAAAAAAGGAAACACTGAAAAGCTATATTATGGTAAAAAGAACTGGGGTGAAAATGTGCTTAACTACCATGAAAATATTGTGATAAATTCAAATAAGAAAATCTAATAAATTAAAAAAAGGTCCTAAAATAAAGCCTGATTTTCTTTATGCAAAATTTCTCTCTTTGAATGAAATGGGGCAGAAATGTTTTTATGAGCCAGAAGCCAGAGGACAGCAAACATACCTTCACTCTTCTCCAGCAGGGCAGCGATGACAGCTTCATCCTCGATTGGGTTCAGAGAGCAGGTGGAGTACACCATCCTGCCCCCTACTGCCAGCTGCTCCACACCTCGCACTGCGATCCTGATCTGCAGCCTGACAGACAAAGAGAGGAATTGAAAAGACACATACACTCTTAAGAGCATAACAAACTCTTCTGTTCTGCAACCACAGCAACCCGAGAACAGACACATACACACACACACAGACCCATGCTGACAGTGCAACCTAAAGAATACAACTCCTCATTAGAAGCAACATCTCGTTTCATTAACGAGGTACAGAAAGCACTCCTCCAGCAAACACATCACTGCTAATTCACTGCCGCTGCCAAAGTGCTTAAGCTCCAGACACAATGATCATCATGTATCAAGACTTTTGGGTTCATCTGAGAGCATGAAGACACTGGGACTAGGGCTGCAACAAACGATTATTTTGATAATCGATTAATCTAACTATTATTAGAACGATTAATCGACTAATCGTCGATTATTTCACTGGTTAATCAGTAGACTTTGATTGATTATTCCGTTTTTGTAATTAGTTAGAATATTAAGTTATACATATTCTAACAGAAATAAAGGTCACTTCAGCTTTAAAAAAGCATATTCTGTAATTATTACACAATTAATTGGTAACACTTTACATTAAGGTTCATTAGTTAACATGACTGCACTGTATTTTATGTATAATCATTTTCTATTCGTAACAGTTTTAAATTCATTTTAAATACATTTTTATATAATTTCCTTGTTTTTATTGTTGAGATTATTATTTTTTTTAATTCCTTGTTTTTATTGTTGTGATTATTATTTTTAATGTCTATTTCACTTCCTTTTATGTAAAGCACTTTTGTGTTTTTGAATTTTTTTTGTGTATGAAATGTGCTATATAAATAAACTTGCCTTGCCTAACATGAATTAATAATGAACAATACTTCTATAGCATTTGTTAATCTTAATGTTAATTTCAGCATTTACTAATGCATTATTAAAATCACAAGATGTTTTTTTTACATTGATAAATGCATTGTGAACTAACATGAACTGTATTTTTATTAACCAACAATAACAAAATTAATACTTAAATGTAATAAATGTATTGTTCATTCATGTTAATTAATACATTAATGTTAACAAATGATACCTTATTGTAATGTTACCAATTCATTATAAAAATAGATGGCACACAAAATGAGATGACAGACAGAGACACTCTCACCATTTAATTAGCTACATGAAAAAGTAACTGAATGACACATTTTGCACATTCTGCCTAACATCTCCTTTTGTAAGTCATATAGATAAGAAACAAAATAAAGGGAAGTGATAAGATGCTTTGGATAAACTATTTTATTCACAACATAATGTCTTAAAATACCTTATAGAGTTATGATAATCAAAACAGCCCTGAGCTAGATCAAGCTTTGATCTCTGCAAACCAAACTGTCACTTTAATGAAATTATTATTTTTTCCCACTAATAAAAATATTTTATCATTAGATAGCTCATACTGGAGAGCTGCTTTATAACAGAAAATCAAGTTGTAATTCTAACTGAAAGCGACACTGACCTTCATGTTTTTCATGTTTAATACCGTAAAGCTGCTTCAATTAAGGCTATCTATTGCATAAAGTACTATATAAATAAACATAATGTGACCGAACTCTACTGGAGTAATGTTACGTTACTGAACTGCAGAGCTCATGCAAACATCCACATCGTTGTAATCAGATACATTTTTAACTGCTGCTTTCACACTGCTGTCAGTTTGTGTTGTTTATTTCGTTATTGAGAGGAAAGCGCGCAATATATATTTACATATTCATCCAAACGCCGCTCAAGTTTGGATGCATTTGCTCTGAAGTGCTGTGTGTGTGTGTGTGTGTGTGTGTGTGTGTGTGTGTGTGTGTGTGTTCTTCTCTTGATTTGCATCCAGGAGGGCTGAACTAGAGTCTTGCGCTACAGCGCCACACTGGTCAAACCGCAGTATTGCAGGCTCTTACATTAGGTCATATGAGATCAAACGACTACTCGACAACAAAAATATTTGTCGACAATTTCTATGGTCGACTAATCGTTGCAGCCCTAACTGGGACACATTCAGAATGGAGTAATGCTAACTGAACAATAGGCTATACTCTGTAGTACAAAGCTATGATACATTATTGACTTCAATACAGTTGTGTACACAACAAGTATCTAAACAATTATTCTAATCTAATAAAATAAATAATCTGTATGCGTGTAAAATTAATATTTTTATTCAGCAAGAATGCATTAAAATTGACAGTAAAGACATTGAAAAAAAATTGAGCGAAAAATCAGCATATTTGATTTCTGAAGGATCATGTGACACTGACGACTGGAGTAATGATGCTGAATCAGCTTTGACTTTACAGGAATAAATTACATTAAGATATTTTCAAAGATATAATTACATAATTCATACTTTTTATAAGATATACTTCTATAGATATTACCTCTATTGCATATCTCACAATGGATATAGAAGATCAAGTGGAGTGCATTTCAATATTCCACATACCGGTAGAATGGATTTAGGAAAATCCAGGTATTCCATGCATTCAGAACACTTGCATACAATTCCAGGGTTAAGCTCAAGTTTAAGACTTTAAGACCTTTTTTAAGACCTGCACAAATAAAACCATATGAGTGGGGTAGGGCAATGTCTATAGTACCATATTAAACTGTAAAATTACTGTAAAAAGGATCATTTACAGTTCAGATACAAGTTTTCACAAAAACAAAAAGTTTTATAAAATGATAAATATAAATGAAAAAAATTATAAACCAGATAATAAATTAAATGACAGTTTAGGGGTGTGTGATATTGACAAAAAAAAACCTCTATAATTTTCTGGGATTTTATCGATAACGATAATTATCAATGTAATCAGCATTGTTTACGTTCAGCATGTGCGCGCTGTCTTCTGTAAACAACGTTGATTACGTTCCGGGGTACTCTCCAAAATGGCAGAAGACGGCAACTCGGTAACTGAATAAATTATTTTACTATTATTTTCTTTGCGCACAAAAAGTATTCTCGTAGCTTAGTAAAACTACAGTTGAAACCCTGATGTCACATGAACTATTTTACCGATGTCCTTGCTAGGGATGCAACGATACCATTTTTTCAGATCCGATCCGATCCGATCCAGAAAATTCTGAGTATCGGCCGATACCGATCCGATCCGATCCTAGCGCAGTGTTTTTTTTTTTTAATCAATGTAGAGTTTCTATACTTCTGTTCCACTCTTTTGTGTGTGAAACACAATCTACTAGACAACTTCATTTTAATGAAAAATAACATGAAAAAATATATAGGGGCTGTTTACACCTGGTCACTTCATGCATTTTGTAATATAAATCCGATCGCTCAAAACACTTCAGGAGGTGGTCTGGGCCGCATTCCAGATGAAACTGGACATGTGTAAATGCATCTGGTTGTTGAAGCCACATATGTGAATTTTACTCCTCCCAAAATGTAAAAATAATAAACGTGTGAGACAGTGTTATAGGCTATATGACATTTTAGTCAGATATGACTGCGCTAATGCAACAAGGATGAGCTGAGTATCTCTTCAGCAAGCAGACGCGCAAACTGCCGCGAGTGAAACTGAAAGAAAGACACAGACGCTCAACACAATCATCTTCATTAAAAGTATAAGACAAACTTATCTTTCCAGTGCTGATGCCGCACGCTCTCATATTGCGGTCTTTGATCTGGAAATGAGCTGATAATTAATAAAATGCAGCGCTTTTGATTTCGTTGACGTGAACTTCGTTAAATTTATATACAGCGCAGGAATTGAAGATCGGATTTATATCCGTTTTGTGAAGATTTATGTGGCCAAGTGTAAATGGAAACGTTTCAACAAATCAGATAGATAGGCCTATCAGATCAGAGAAAACACATGAAATGACCAGGTGTAAACAATCTAAACATTTAGTGAAATAACATTATTTAGTGGAGAACAAATAAAAGTGAATATGTGAAGGACTAAACCTGGTAAAATGTTACACATTGCTCTTTGCATTGTTGTAAAATACATTAATGAAAACAGGTAAATGTATTTATTTATAAATATAAACTACAAAATTAAAAGACATTTCTTTTAAATTTATAGCACAGTAATGAAGGCAGCAACATATGATAGAGGAGTCCTGCCTCCATTACTGTGCTATACATTAGATTATTAATAGCCTTGATAGGGCAGTACAAGAAACGCTATAAATAATATTTCATTGCGCAAAAGTATTATAATACGAAAAGCTCCAATAGAGAGCGGCACAAGCGCTTAATGCGCTTCCCGTGCGCAGAATGATGCGCTTGAAGCAGTACGGAGTCACAGCACAGCTCCGGTCAGAGAAGTTCAAAGCACAGAGGAGAGATATTGATGCATAGCTTATTAAATCTGCGCGATAGTTTATTGAGCCTTTTCTTTTAACGGTTTTAAATCTCAGTTATTGAGCGCTCTTGAAGAGAGTTTCATTGTTTTGACTGTAGTAACCGAACGCAGCACGCAGTTTGAACGCTGAACGGAGGAAAACGGACAGCCGCAGCAGAGAGAAGAGTTTAGTGAACTTGAATTTAACGACTTAAATATTCATCTGTACCTCACATTAAACTATGGAACGGCTTCAGAACACTTGGACTTTGACTTTATGGTGCTTTATAATGCTTTTGTGCTTTCGTGGGGCTTAACAATAACACAGAATAGTATACACACAATATCGGATTTGGATCGGTCTTGTCTCACCGATACCCGATCCGCGGAAAATGACTGGATCGGAGCCGATACCGATCCTGAGTATCGGATCGGTGCATCCCTAGTCCTTGCTACGTTTCTGTGCTTTGATTGTGGTAATATCCATGCTGTATATGGAGGGTCAGAGAGCTCTCAGACTCCATCAAAAATATCTTAATTTGTGTTCTGAAGATGAATGAAGGTCTTACGGGTTTGGAACAACATGAGGGTGAGTAATTAATGACAAAATTTTCATTTTTGGGTGAACAAACTTTTAACTTACTAGACTTCACCTAATGCAGGGGTCTCCAACCTTTTTTACACCGCGGACCGGTTACGGTTTGGAAAAAATCTATAAAAATCATATCAGCACATGAAGTAGATTCGTCTCTTGTCGTCTCTGGGAGAATATGTGCTGTTAATGCAGCGTTAGAAAACACCAGTCATAAAGAAAGTGACAGTAAAAAACATGACGAAGTTAAAACGTTCACCGGCATAACTATTGCGCAAAGTTTAGACGTTGCTTGTGTGATATCCATTGGCTCGCCTTCATGGTTTAAAACAGAAATATTTCCAGTATTGCGACGTAACCGCAAACCCCCATGCATATGTATCTTAAACACAGGGAGACATGAAAGAGGAATCAAATCAGTATGCCACGCTGTCTGAAACACGTCTCTATGCTTGTGCGCACTTCGGGTATGTGCGAGAACGCGCGCAAGTAACGAATTGAGTTCTGTTTCGTTTCTTCTTCTTGTGGTTTTAAATAGCTTGAACGTGTAAATTGGCAAATTAATCTGCGAATCACATGCCGAACGGTGGGGTCTGGACCTGGTCCGTATATCACGGATCAACTGCGATCCGTTTAAGCCCTAATAGCCTATATGACAGATCAGAGCAATCTTTTATTTACTAATTTAACATGAAATCGTCAAATTGCTACTCCATATCAATCACATCCAACGAGAGCGTCATATCTATACACATTTCCCCCATAACTTTCTCACGACCCGGTAGGAATTCTTCCACGGCCCGGTAGTGGGTCGCGACCCGGTGGTTGGGGACCTCTGACCTAATGCATGCGTGCACTCTGTAGGTGTTTTGTTTGCTTTTCGCGATATACTCGATAATATCAAATCACACATTGTTAAAACAACAATTATGATATTATCGCAGACCATACATATCGCACACCCCTATACGGTTTAGATTTTTATAACGCATTGTTTTCTTATCGATCCACCAGTTCACATTTAAAGCTCTGCGTGTTTGCAGGGTAAAAACATGGGGCGATTTTTGCATTTGTCTGAATTTTGCACAAAACAACAGTTTTATTGAAATTTCACATTCATTCTCTGCAAGCAGGTGGAGCGTTTGGTAGAAATATAACCGTTTCCCCAGTAACGGCTGTACACAAAGCAGCGCAGCACCGGATTGTGCAGCGCTCATGTTTATTTCATGAAATCACAGCCTTTTGAAGTTTAATCGTCACATTCAGCCATACTGCAATTCTGGTCTTTCCGTCCCCAAATTTAAGACCTCTTGAAATCATAATTAAGACTTTCTTGTACAATTTAAGACATTTTAAAGGCCTTAAATTTGATACAACTAAATGTAAGACCCCGCGGAAACCCTGTATTCACAGCACACACAATGCACACTGTAAAAACAGTAATAGTACACTATTCTGAACATAGGCCAAATGAACTGGACTTGTCTTACCCGTGGAGCTGGAGGCTGTTGCTGGTTGTCCATTTTTTCCACACATCAATGTTTTTCCTCAACGTTCCATCTCCACTGTAGAGAAAAAAAGTGCTGATTTTATTGTTTGCTGTTTAATTGCAATGCAATTTCAGATCATTTCATGTTACACTTTATTTGATGGTATCCTTGTTACATTTAAAGGCAGGGTAAGTGATTTGGATCAAAAACATTTTTTGTTATGCTGGTTGAAAGTCTCTTCACATCCCGATAGCAATCACTAAGTTAAGTGGTCTAAATGTACTTTTATGCATTTACATCATCTGTGGAAGGTGTAGGACCATAAAATGTTTGACCAATCAGATTATTCGGTCAGAAACATTACGATAGGCTGTCCTGCCTGCCTATCAACATATGTATTTGCATACCCTGTTCGTTAGTTACTTGACAAAGTAATCTGATTATGTATAATTAGTGATTCTTCACCAGATTACAGATGGTGGTATCATCACATTTATTTCCTTCAAATAATTTTAAAGTTTACTGTATTAAATTTTAAGAGAGTTTCCTGTGGTCTTATGAGATCATATGCCATTATTTTTTTAAATCAATTACAGTTTGGTTAACAAGGCATAGGGCTGGGCGATGTTTCCAATTTTATTGATTAATTCGAATTTAATGTTTTGCCATGATTTTATTTTTTAGAAATCGAGGAATCATGATTTCGAATAGAAATATTACCAACCGTTAGAATCAGACACTTTGACAATATGCCGGTGATAACGGTAAAGAGAAAAGAACGATCCAACCGCATGTCGGCGCACGTGAGTAACGCTCATATCGCACCATTCACACAGAATGTGCTTTTGTGTTGACAAAGATGCGATGCGGGCAGTGGAATAGGGGAAAAAAAAATGCAAGAAGATGGGAGTTGGATTTCTCTTAACTTGAGCGCCATGTTTTTAGACTGCCGTTTCATTAATGAGACGCTGCAAGAGACGCAAGTTCAGTCAAACGGGTCCATGTTTATATAGAAGAGAAAAATTGAAAAGCATCGCAATTGAATAAAAAAAAAACCTGCAAAGAACTACTAACTTACTGTATGTCTAATATTTCATGTTTGCACCATGGTGACAGGTTGAAAGCTGCTGTTCATTGTTTTCACAGACTATTTATTGTTAATAGTCTACTGGTGTTATACCTTCAGAAGTCAGAGTTTTATTATTAAGTATATAACACGCACAAGGAATTTGACTTGGTGACAGGAGCTTCCAGTGCAGAAGAAAGTACAGACATTGTGCAAACTAGTGCAGCAGACATAGGAATTACACAGTAGAGATGGAGTATAACACTAATATAAGAAAAACAGAAACTTAAATAATGCACTATATACAGAAGTAGAAATATAGAAAAATGTAACTGTTTAAATGATTGTACATGTATATATTTACAAATGTGCCGTTTATAAACGTGCAATTTTCGGATTCCATGTATAAAGTCAGTCATTTTGAATTTGAATTACATTGTTAAGAATATTTTGATGCATTTTCATTGTAGCCTATTATTTTTTAACATATAACATGTATAAGACAAGTTTGTACAGGATGTAGTTGTAGTTCATGCATCTTTTCTGCAAAGATGTTTTACAAGTGATTAGTTTTAAATCATGTTGCCGTGTGGTGCACTTGGAATAGAATATTCTTTAACTAGAGGGTTAATAAAGAAAAGGTTATTTGAATAATGTTGTAGTTATATTTTTAAGTTGACTAGTTAAAAATCGTACAAAATCGAGAATCGTCAAAAAAAAAAAAAAAAAAAAAAGGTTTTATTTTTTGCAAAATTGCTCAGCCCTAACAAGGCAGCAAATTTTGAATCAAATAAAAGTGCCATTCAGGAATGAACTCAAAGTTAGGAAACTACAATCCTACGCTGGCAAAAAGGCAAGCCATAATTACATCTTTAAAGTCGACTAAATCATTTCATCAATGAAGAGAAATGTTTAGCCAGCAAAACCAGGCTGACCACTCCGTGTGTGTGTGTGTAAGATGTTTGGCCTGCTGGTACAGAGCAGACAGTGTTGTGCTTGGCACCCGATTCTGCTGCAGGCCAAGTATAGGCTCCACCAACTATAAACCCTGCTATATGATGTTACACGCTGGGAAGAGATTCACTGCTCAACTGAAAACACAGCGCTCTGGCATGTGTGTGCGCCTCTATAATTGTGATCCCTACATTAACTGTGGTCAATCACAACTTCATATCCATGTACAAGAAAGCAGCTTATACATATACAATTTGAATGTTTTTAATAATCCACATTAAAAGTACCTAGACTGATCTCTTTGCAGCTTATTTTGGCCTATAACCACTTTAAGGAGACCAGCAGATGACATTTTAAGCAACCAATAATCACAAACCAGACTGTAAGGTTGAAGCTTCTGGGAAGTTTGCGGGAAGATCAACACAGAATTGTAAGTTTTTCCAGAAAGATTTGGCAGGTAGAAAGACATTACAAATGCTAAAACCAATCAGAAGCCAAATAAACCCTTTTCATATATACTAAAATCAGTTCTCGGTTTTATTCTTAAAAGTTTGAACCAGACTTATTTTTCTGTATGGCATCTATGGCTCAGACGATCACCTCATACTTCACCAAAATATTAATTATTTTAAGTTGGGTTGTATATAGTGTAAGGGTATGGGGGTTTGTGTAGTATAATTTTAGTATTATTTATATATAATAATTAGGGGTGCTCCGATCAGGATTTTTGAGGCCGATCACCGATCACAGAAAGCAGTACCTGCCGATCCGATCACCGATACCGATCTTTTTAAACCCATCTTTTTATCATGCAGAATTATTTATAGTGATACTCCAATCAGTATTTTTAGACATTTATTCAGTGCCTGAATTTCATTTTTGAAAATGGGGGGAATTCCCCTCTTAGGTGACTCTTGTGAGAGGGGATTTTTTTAATTTGATTGGTGGAGGGCGGCATTTTTTAGACATTTTTCAAAAATATACATTTATCGCACCTAAATGTTTGATCATCCAGTACATTTTTGTTTTTACAATTGTTGCTGAAAAGCTTACACACAGCACAAGCCTGATTTCACACAGGAGTCCACTACTGATCCATCTGTTTACCACAAACACAACATTTATCCATTATTTTGATTTCAAATCCAAACATTGTTACTGAAAATGCTTTCTCATTGCGATTCTTCTTTCTTTTACAGTAATACAATCTTTATAGACGTATTCAAATGCAATAAATATAAGAAACACATTATTCAATGCTTTTTACTTTTGCATTTAGGCTACATCTAGATTTATATATTAAGTTGCTCAAGCAAGTGGCAAAACATTTAAACTACTTTTCTTATGTTATCAAACATTCTAAATTAACTTATGACTGGCAGAAACAGTCAGCTCTACTGAATTTTACTGAAACAAGCAATCCTGCCGTTCATAAAGAACTTTGTTTTTCTACCTCCACGAGCACCATTTATTATTGCCTTGTTTATCTAAAAGTGCTCTTTCCCTTTAAACCTAGCCAAAAGGCCCAATGTGTTGACTATGAAACACAGTAGACTTCAATTATATGCATTTATGGTGTTATTACTACATTTTCGTGTCAATCCATGTTCATATTTACCGCAAACAATGCGCTATCACTTTAATTCAGCACGTGCAGTGGAAACGATCTCTGCACTGCTGCAGACGCACCACCGATCCTGGAACGCACCGCCGGACCTGCAGCCGTGTGCAGTGTGAACGCTCCATTACATTATGATGAGTGTGGAAAAAAATACGCACCACATACACACTGCAAACGGATGTGAACCTGGCGTTATATGTGTGTGTGTGCGCACGCGCGCTGCGAGTATGCAAGAGCGCACGGTCTCCAGCTAGGAGAGCGCTGAATGGTTTAAACACTGGCAAGAATTAAAAAGAAAGGCAATTTATAAACTATTGTGCAAGTGACAGTTCCTGTCAACTGTTCAGGGTGCAGCTAGCTTATAGTGCAGACGCAATTTGATTGGAAGCCGTTTGCGCATTTTGTGAGAGAAAGAGAGAGCGTGCGCGGTTAATCACTCATGCTGTTAGTGAAATTATGTCTCACATAAGGTTTTCAAATTACTTTATAAGTTATTTAATGAAGATATATGAATTGTACCTCACCTACTTATAATTATTATAATTATTTCACCCACGCCGGACAGAGACAGTGCGCTGCATGTCGTGCCAAATCTCTCACAGCAGGCACGTCATCAGCTAGAGATCGTTCTTTTGAGATCTGCCTTTTTAGAGACTGCCGATCAAACACCCCCAAGCGATTATCGGCCGATAATGATCGGTAGCCGATCAATCGGAGCACCCCTAATAATAATTGTTTTTATTTAATATTTTGAATAACCTTTTATTTTTATATTTACATTTACATTTAGTCATTTAGCAGATGCTTTTAGTCAAATCGACTTACAAATGAGGACAATGGAAGCAATCAAAACTAACAAAAGAGCAATTACATTTACATTTAATTAAATGTAATTAAAAGCAAGTTCTATGACAAGTCTCAGTTAGCCTAACGCAGTACACGTATAAAGGTTTATATACACATATGCATATACATATATACAACACACATCCATAAATAAATATATATATACACAGGGTTGCTGCAGGATTTTTAAGCTCAAATTTGAGATTAAGACCTTTTTTAAGACCTGCACAAATAAAATTAATACCATGAGCGGGGTAGGGCAATGTCTATGGTAAACTATTAAACTGTAAAATTACTGTAAAAAGTATGATTTACAGTTCAGATACAAGTTCACAAAAACTAAATTTTATAAAATGATACACTTCACATTTCAGCCTTTAAACCATTTTTTAAGAAAATGGATGAGTCAAAATTATTAATTATATTAATTTAAACGATTATCATCAATAAATTATTATATTAATTAAATACAAACACATTTTACTGGATTTATATATGGATCCACCAGCATTTAAGCTCTGCGTGTGCAGGGTACTGATGTAAGTCGACTAGTATAAACGGTACAACTAGTGACACTGAAAAAAAGTCGACTACACGAGAAAAAAAAAAGATGATTTTATCATTCAAATTACCAAAACGTAAAACATTTTGATTAAAATACTTTTGAAAAAGTTAAAGCGTATCTGGGCGGGAACTATAATTTTACCTCACGCGTTTTCTTCATGTCAGTCGCAGCAAGCTCCACGCGAAAGACCAGCAAGGTGTGGGATTATTTTGAATTAGAAGGAAATGGAAACGTTTTGTGTAAACTGTGTAATGTAAATTGGCTTACAATAACTATATGGAGCTATGCGTAACATATTCAATCACGTATGCGTTAGCTTGGAGGCAAGCCAAAGC
This sequence comes from Schizothorax lantsangensis, assembly GCA_027422415.1. Lineage (NCBI taxonomy): Eukaryota > Metazoa > Chordata > Actinopteri > Cypriniformes > Cyprinidae > Schizothorax > Schizothorax lantsangensis. The sequence continues at coordinate 27,841,198 of CM049844.1, forward strand.
CATGCAATCTGTCAAACACTACAACCTGCCGCTGCGGTCCGCGATCCTATCCGCGCTGTCATTCCTCTAAACGAAGACCCACTTCGGTGGTGCTGCGGGATTTCCAGCTCTTTTCAAACTGTCTGCTTGCTTGTAGTTATCTCTCTCTGTGTGCCTGTGACTTCAGTTCCTGCCGAGCGCGGGGTTTTTTCAAGTGCAGAATCGCCTTAGTCCCGTCTTTCGCCAGACCACGTTAACATGTTAAATTCACTGAACAAATGCGCATGGTCTGAGTAAGTAAACGAGCTTTGTTTTGTTTTTAGACAATATAGCCAACATGAATACATTTTTAAAAGCCGTTTTAATGCTATTCCTTGATAAACTTTCCTTATTTTTTTTTTACTTTTGTTTTAATGCGTTTTAATATGTTGGCTACGTTATATGAAAATGAAAATTCTGTCAGTCTATTGATTGATTTTCCATTTCTGCATTGCTCCAGAGATCTTAAATAATATGCACTGGTTTATGAAATGTATCTGTTTAACGACCACCTGATATCGGATCCTATTTTTAGCCATTGAGATTTGACATTCAAAGATGAAGTATTTCAACTGTAGCTGTTATATAGACACGCACAGTGTTTTTTTTTTTTTGCGTTTTTGGGGGGTTTCTAGTAGACTTCGCTAGGGTAAAAACTGTCAGTGTAGGCACATCCCACATTTTCACATTGGTCTGAACAAAAACAACAATGTTCCTGCAATGAGGCTGCAGTTCTAGAACTGCATAGGACCCTATTTTTTAGGACAGCGCCATCTATTCCAACAGAGGAGACCTGATTCAAACATCAAACAAACATACAGCACATCAGACGTGAAGCGCTGCGGCTAATTAACTGAAATCTCGCACAGACAAGTCTTCTTTCCAAGAAAACTGAATTTAAACCAGAATATATAGAATATATTGAAATAAATTAGGTTAAATATTTCAAGAGGGTTACCAACGGGTATGTTTAGGGTTAGGAGTTGGTTAGGACAATAATTAAGTGTATACAATTAAATAACTTAAAAATAATAATACAGAATTGAATAGCAAGTGCTATAAAATAGTATGAGCCACTAATATTTAGTGATTTAGCAGACGCTTTTATCCAAAGTGACTTTGATAAACGAGGACAATGAAAGCATTCAAAATCAACAAAAGAGCAACGATATGATATGAGCAATGATAACAAGTCTTATTTAGCCTAACGCAGTACACGTAGCAAGAGATTTTTTTTAATTATATAATAAATAATTAGAACATATATAATAGAAAAAGAATAGAGCAAGCTAGTGTTTGAGGCCTTTTTTTGCTTTTGTTAATTGTATAATAAATAAAAAGAAAACAAACAGAATACAAAAAGATTAGAAAAGCTAGTGTTATTTTTATTTTTTTAAGAAAACAAGCAGCCAATGAATAGAATGCAAGTCTAAAAGGGGCAAGTTTTTTTGTTTTTTTTTTAAGAATAGAATTAGAATAGAGAGAGGTGTGACGTTCTTCATTCTCTTACATTCTTTTTGGCTCATTAAAAATTAATCTTGCTGCCGCAATTTGGATTAATTGTAAAGATTTGATAGAACTGGCTGGAAGACCTGACATAATACATACATACAAAAAATAAATAAAATAATAATAAAAAAAAAACTATAGGGTCCTAGAACTTCGGTTCTGAAACTACAGCCTCCAGTATTGCAGGAATACCCTGCTCACAACAACAGCCTTATTGAAAATGCAGATTCATTCTCTGCCAGCAGGAGGCGCTTTCGGAACTGTTTCCGCAGTAACGGCAGAACACAAAAGCTAATTTATTTATAGCCTTTTGAAGTTTAATCGTCACATTAAGATGTATTGCGATTCTGGTCTGTACCCAAATTTAAGACCTCTTGAAATCATAATTAAGACTTTCTTGTACAATTTAAGACTTTTTAATGACCTTGAATTTGATAAAGTAAATTTAAGACTTAAGGACCCGCGGGCTCCAGACTAACATTTGTGAGCACTGGCACAAGCACTAGTAAGTTCTACAGATGGTGGCGCAAGAAGCAGATTTGGTAGCGCTGGGGGGTGATATGTGGGGTTATTAAAAACAAAGATAATTTAATCATAAAAATACTACTGTTTTGCATTAACAAGTGCAGTTACTAATAATAGTACATGTTTATTTCTTGGTAATGCACAATTGACAGTAAAGCACTGAGCTTGAGTTGGGAAGCGTACAAAATTCACTTTTATTCTTGCACTACATCCTCCAACATCTAGACAAACCAGGGACCTATGCAAGGATCCTGTTTGTGGACTTCAGCTCCGCTTTCAACACAATCATCCCGGACACCCTTCAGAATAAACTGACACAGCTCTCCGTCCCCAACTCCATCTGTCAGTGGATCACCAGCTTCCTGACAGACAGGCAGCAGCTTGTGAGGCTGGGAAAATTCTCATCCAACACCTGCACCATCAGCACTGGAGCTCCTCAGGGTTGTGTTCTCTCCCCACTGCTCTTCTCCCTCTACACCAACGACTGCACCTCTAAAGACCCCTCTGTCAAACTCCTGAAGTTTGCAGATGATACCACACTAATCGGCCTCATCCAGGAGGGTGACGAGTCTGCTTACAGACAGGAGGTTAAGGAGCTGGCTGTCTGGTGCAGTCTAAACAACCTGGAGCTCAACACGCTTAAAACTGTGGAGATGATCGTGGACTTCAGGAGAAACCCCCCAGCTCTCCCCCCACTCACTATCATGAACAACTCTGTGAATGCAGTGGAGTCATTCAGGTTCCTGGGAACCACCATCTCTCAGGACCTGAAGTGGGACACTCACATCGACTCCATCGTGAAAAAGGCCCAGCAGAGCATGTACTTTCTTCGTCAACTGAAAAAGTTCAACCTGCCACAGGCGCACACGACACAGTTTTACTCTGCTGTTATTGAGTCGGTTCTGTGCTCTTCTACAACTGTATGGTTTGGGTCAGCCAGCAAATCAGATATAAGAAGACTGCAGCGGACTGTTAGGACAGCAGAAAGGATCATTGGTGTGCACCTGCCCAGCCTTCAGGATTTGTACTACTCCAGAGTGAAGAAACGGGCAGGTAACATCACAGACCCCTCTCACCCTGGACACGACCTGTTTGCGCTTCTCCCTTCAGGCAGACGCTACAGATCTCTGTGCACTAGAACATCTAGGCATAAAAACAGTTTTTTCCCCCCATGCCATCTCCAGCCTAAACCACTAACACAGGAATTATTACCTGTGTTCTGTAATTCTCTAACACTAATTCTTGCCAGTAATTCATCCCCCATCTCTAATTATTTACTCTCTCTAGAACTATGTAAATATGTATGCATAATTTTCTGCAATTTATATATATATATATAGAGAGTAAATAAGGCACAAATCTGTACATAAATCTGTTCCAGATTCAGACACAATAATAATAATAATAATAATAAGGCTTATTTAAATGTTCTGTTCTCATGTCAGATTGTATGTTTATATGCATGTATGTATGCATGTATGTATGTACCAAGAGCTTCTTAAAGGCCATAACAAATTCCTCGTGTGTTTGCACACACTTGGCGAATAAAGCTGATTCTGATTATTCAAAATAGTAACAAGCAATATATATTTTTTATATGAAAAAAATATAGATTCTGCTCTCATTAACTGTATCATTATTCTTTTATAGTAGCCTATCATATTTAACTGACCAACAGCTTCAATGATTTTCAAAATAAGGCTTTACATTGAGTGATTCAGTTCCAAATTGAACAAGTTTGTTTTTTAAAGCACTTTGTGACTTTTCTTTCTTCATATGAAAAATGCAAAACTTTGACAAAATTTGATTTCTTGATGATTTGATATTTTATAAGAGTGATTTTATAATATCAAAATATAATGCGAAAAAAGTGGAAATGAATGATTAATAAGCCATTAAGTGCCTCTCTGCTGCCATCTACTGGTTAAAGTGGTAATTTTATGTATTTTTAAATTTTAAATAAGTGTATGTTTACCACACAGTATATTTTGGTCATCCCATTAAAGACATTTAAATTGGATCATTTTTAGAGCTTTAAAGTGCTGGAAATAGTTGTGAAATGCTTGAAAGTCATTGAAAAGTGCTTGAATTTCTCTCTCAAAAGGTTGTACAAACCCTGAAATGAATAATGTAATAACATTCGACTCTTTCTGCCACAACACCATGGTATAGTTATTACCGCTTCTGGTTTTCTACATCAGCGCTGTTTGATCTGTTTTATAACAGAATTCTGTGCAGAATTTGAATGCATCTCACTGGATCTCGCAGCAATCTTTATTCATTCTGTGGTGAATTCAAACGCTTCTCACTGGATATGGCAGCGCTGTGCAGTAACAGTGTCGCGAGATCAGCATTGGTTCCCAGCTGTTCCGAGCTCGGACCAGTTTGCTTGCGCTGCGCTCAATCATTGGTCCAAGCTGATAAACAGTCCGTGCTGCGGCTGCACAGATTAAACGAGTAGCGCGGTTTTGTCACGCTTTTGTTTCGTTTGCCATTAGTTGTTTCTCATATGCATCAGAAATGACAGTGCTTATGAGTTGGGCAATGCGGTGGTCATGCCAGTGCGACCGCACAAAATGTAGTCACTCCGGCAGAAAAAAATTTGGTCGCTGTGTGTGTGTGTGTGTGTGTGTGTGTGTGTATATATATATATATATATATATATATATATATATATATATATATATATATAACGGCGGCCGAGATATTTTCAGTTTTAATTTAATTTTTTGTTTAAGCTTTAGAAAATTGTATATGTGCTTCTGTCATTTATTAGCTTTTATTTAGCTTTATTTCAGTAATTTTAGGCTGCAAGATAAATTGCATTTTAATCATGATCATGATTTCTGTTTATCTTGATTTATTAAGCATAATCGTTTGCGATATTTGCCTGCTAGTTATTTATCTTGAAGATGTTTCACTTCAATTTGCCATCTGCATTATCTTGCATTGGTAACAAGCCTCCACAATCTTTCATGGATCTGGTTGTCAGATGTCAAGAGTTTAAATCCCCCAATCAGAGCTCTTCTCATGAATGAACATCTTCTGCTCTGTGGTTTACTTAAACTTCCCAACCTGGCAACCACACACACACGCGCACTCTCTCCCTACATTATGGAAAAAGCGCTGATGAGCTGAAAACACTGGCAAACATTTAAGTTTAGCGTTCTCCATTCTGCTCACATAAGAGTGTAATACAGCCAGTCTGTTTCCTTTCGGTCTGTTGTTTGCTGAGACTAAATCTGCTACCAAACCATGCAAGTTGTCGTTCTCTTGATTTGTGCTGATTTGAGCAAAATGATCATGATTAACAGTGCAACCATTATCATGCAGCCCTAATTAATCATTTTATTTTAGTTACTTGGCAAGGCAACATTGCTAATTTAATATTTTGATTGAAAAACTAGAGCTTTTTCATGGAGGTCAATAAAACCAACTCTGGGTCCAAGCAGAGAGCCTCACCTGCAGGGTACATCACACAGGATCCGGTCATAAAAAAGGACGCCCTTCTTCCCGTCCTGATTAAAGTGCAGACGTGGAATGCAAGAGGCGTCATGGTTGACCACCATAATACATGGACTGTTCAATCTCTTGGCCTGGTGGACCAGCAGGTAACAGCGCTTGTTATCCACATCATTGGCAATTACAAAACCCTCTAAAGACACAGAAGAGATGGAGGACAACTATGAGATATGATCATTTTAAATTAAAACCCATACTAATGAGTAACGGTTTACCAGGGAAAGGCATGTCCATGTCAGAGTGAAGCATCTCTATTATTTGAGCAGTCTTCGATCCTGGAGCTGCACACATGTCCAGAATCTAGTCAGACAAGCCAGAAAGATGATGGAGATGAGACCTCACAATTATAAAGATTCTCCGAATGCAGAAAACACACAAAACAGAAAAACATTCAGCTGGTTTTTAAGGAACTCATGATGGTGTTGTTGAAGATGGACCTTATGTTGAGGCTCAATTTTCAGTAGAAGAGGAGGAATCATACTGACTGCTTCCTGTCTGCTAATATTACCCTGATAGAGGAAACAGGATTAAAAGAATGGTTGATCAAAAATTATATTTGCATTTATTAAAAACAATGAAGTTCCACAGGAATTGCTGATTTTTAGTTACCGATTCAGTTTCGCTGACCAAGAACTGGTGGAATTTCTCAAGGAGTGGAGATTTGCGCAGAATCTTTCTGCTCAGGTTAGTGTGCCACGCCAGTTCATCAGGATACCTATAACAGCATGGTGAGATGAATGATCACTCCTGAAGTACAACGTTTTACAGATTTCCAAGGACATTCAAAACTAATTTAAAAGTAAAACACAAGCAAATAGTTTTTTATTCATCTTACCAACTTAAGGGCTGAGGAGCCTCAATCTTCTGCCCATCCACCTCAAGATCTTGAATCTCTTTGAAGTATTTCTCTTTAAGAGTATGAAGGATTTCTTTGGCATGACTGATTACAGTGGTTGAAAAAGGGACAAATCATAACTGTAAAATTGTATACACGTTTTATATTTCCAACTTCTATCTGTGTTGCTACCTGAAATAAAGTGCTGTTTTTTTATTATAATACTTTTTTTTGTCACTGTTCTTCATACGTAAAAGATGCGACTAGAACATTGTTGTATTACACTCATATTTTGTTACATCTCAAAAAAAAAAAAAAAAAAAAAAAAAAAAAAGGAAAATTGTAGGGGTGTAACAATATACTGTCATTGCAAAACAAAAATGCAGCAATCTGTATTGTGGACCGAAAATGTGTACTGTGTATACTCCATCTAAAATGAAAGTTAAAGTGTAAATTCAGCATCAAATATGGTAAACCCAGACAGACATTTGAGCTTCCATGTTTATTAATTATTAATAAACTTAATATAACTTTTTAAACCCATGTATTCAGGTACGTGGACCTAAAAAAAAATCAGTTTTTAGCTAAGCAGAACAATTAATATTTCTATTCTGGTGTCATCATGGCACTCTGCATGGGAGAGAAGGACCAAGCCCAATCTTATACAATAAAGTCCAGCCCTGATATAACAGCAAATTTAGCATTTTAATGAACAGTACTTTCTTTTAACTGCTTATCAAATGTACAGTGTCATTTAATGTTTTTATTCCATTACAGTTGATTAATATTTAAAATTGAAAAAAATAATTTTTGCTTTTGTCATTTTTTCATATTTCTAATTCTAAGTAGCTTTAATTTATTTTTATTCGAGTTTTAGTCATTTTAGTACTTCAACTTATTTTAAACTTATCTTATTTTAGTTTCTTGCCAAAACAACATTTCTAGTTTTTTTTAGTTTTTTTTTAGTTTTTTCATCTAACATTTTGATAACAAAATTAAAACATTTTCATGGAGCTCAATAAAAACAACTTAAGTTGCATCTCTGGATCAAATGAACAGTACTTTTGTCATATGTCTTATAAGTAATAATTTAAACTTAAAAAAAGACAAATTAAGTATCATGAGAGTATCATATATTATGAGATCAGTATCATATCTCAAACAGAACCGTGACACGAGTATATTGTCACAAGCTTATGAAATTACATTGTCCTCTCAACTATCCATGAAAGTTGTCAAGCAATATGGCTTGAAAGCAGCACGGCTGATGGTCAGTAGTAAATGATACGATTCTGAGAGCAGTAAACAAAATGTAACTAGTATTTTTTAACCATTTAATCCTAATTCAAACGGTGTGGCAGTCAACTTTAGACCTGCAGAAAACATCAGGTCACCTCTTGTATCCAGTGATGCGTATTGTAGCTGGCAGTGGCTCCCTCATGGCCTCCATGAACTCCTCAAACTCTCCCTCGGGAACAATCTTCAGCTCCTTGTAGTAATGCTCAAAGAGTTTGTTTTCCTTGATGATCTCCGAGTATCCAGCTCCCCAACCCTGCCAAAAGAGCCCACGTGAGAGACTGTTACTACCTACATACAAGCCATTTACCATGAGACTACATTGAAACGGTTTTATATTATACAACCACGATGATATAACTATATGATGAGTGTAATCACATGCTACATAAAATTATATTCAGAAATGAATCTGCAGTGTTGGCACTGGGCAGAAAAGTAAGAAGCTAGAGCAGTTAGCAAAACTCACAGCATCATCTCTGCTTCGTTTCCCCTCTGGTCTTCCATCTCTGTTCTGCTGGGGTCTTTGTCTGTTCCTGTTTTTCCTGCCCATGTTGGACACGCATATAACTCTGGATATAAACCTGCGATGCGTTTTGACTTATTGTCTGAAGAACCGCACTTCTCAGCTCCTACTGTACTCACGTGTTCGTGACGCAATCTAAACAAGCGCACACTCGACTGAAAGACCCCTTCCGTGGTGCCCGCATTATCGCCTGACTTATATGCAGAAGCTTTTCTTTTTCTACCTTCAATCCTAATAAATTAACTGTCAGAAGAATAAAACATGGTACCATGGTACAACTATGAAAATAACGCAAATTAAAATAGTCGCAATTATATAAAATATGCGTGTATGTTGTTCTGCATTTCAATATTTAATTCTGCATTTGACTAATTTTTTTACAAAATATTAAATTAGGAAAGCAACCGTAAAAGATAAATAAACAATAAAATATATCTCTTTTATAGTTATGAGTCGTTTATGCACATCTTTTAAAAACTTGCATAGGCGTGTTTTTACACATGCCCCGCCCACCGCCTTTCTTGATTGGCGAAACGCATGTTGTGATGGGCGGGTCTTCCAGCTTCTTCCATGGTGTTGTTAGTTTGTTTTGTGCGCGAGTTACAAAACATTAGGCTACTTGAACCTTTCTTCTACTATTATGGACGCTATTCTGAAGACATTATTCTCGGAGGAGGAGCAAGAAGTGTACGTTTTGGATTGTTTATCGTACATTCATAACTTTTGTGACTTTACTCTTTGAGCACGTGCCCTATGGCAGATATGCATCCAGCAGTTTTTTATTTTATTTATTTCAATAATAAACAATAAATATTACAGTACGTACAAAACAAACAGAAAAGAACAGTATGTAAAAAAACATACAAAATACCTTTCAATAATAAACTACTTATGGATTAATAGATAACAAAAAAGCAATATGATATAAAAACTCTTAAAATAGACAGAAAGGAGTCACAGAAAAAAGAAGAAGAGAGGGCACACAAATAAAGATACAAGTATATTAAGGAAACATCTTAAACATGGCACAAATTCTAGATGTTTTATAGCTTTCTTGTTAACAGACGTTGAAATTGTATTTAAGTACAACTTCAGTTCTTGTTTGAAGATGTTTTAGTATATTTTCATTTATGGACATAAAACGTACCAATAAATAACAGGAGGTTTATACATAAACTTGCATTAAATAGATTCTTATCTTTAGCACGAAACCCAAAAATAATGTATTTATAACATAAAGAGAAATCATAAAAAATATTTTGGACAATCAAAGCATTAACATTATTCCAGAAAGACTGAACAGAAGGACACTCCCAAAATAAATGAGCTACAGTTTCAGAAGAAAATTCACAGAAAGAACAAGATGTATCAATGTCACTTTTAAACGTCTGTGCATCCAGCAGGTATGGATTCGCTTTTCTGGTGCCTTTGAGTTTGGTGCTATGGAGTCCATGTGCAAAGATAATACACCTGCCCAACCAGCTTCTTCTGCTCATGTTCATTTTCCATTATTTGCAAAGGTATGATTTTTATTTGTTATACAACTTAAAAAAAAAATCTATGTATGTATTGACATTTATGAGTAAATAGTATTTATACATATATATAAACATGAACTGAAGCATATATTTCTCTTAGGTCCCTCATCTACCCATTCTTAATTCGAGGAGGGAACTCCACACCATTCATCTTATTTGTCCTGGTCTTTGTCTTCTGCATTTATAATTCAGGCAAGATACCCGAGTCATTATGCAGATTACCCACCTGGTTGTGTTACACATCCCTGTTTCATCATAGGTAGGTGCTAGAGATTAAATGCTCAGTGTCATTTCCATCATTTTTGCTTATCCTCTTTTATATAAGATAGAATATAGTGTTTGTTTCTAATATATGCTTTTTAAGAGCTGATGCTGGAATTCATCCCTCAACACCAGGGCACCATCAGCATATGACAGAACACAATGCATTCACTCTACTGGTCAAGAAAGATACATACATAGTTACTTGTCAGGGTTCTTGTTATTCTCATGCTCCAGATAATTTCTCTAGACCTTACAGTAGGTCACCTGACTGGTTACTGTAACATTGGCCACTGCAGGGTATAGATATTGGTAATCTCACTGAACTCTCGCTGTCCTGTCATGGTTGACCGAACATTCGCTGTCATTCCCAGTATTCATCTGTATTCCCTAGAGGCCATTGTAGCAATCATTTTGTTACAGTGTGCATTTGTATACTATTGTTTTTAAAAAACAAAACAAAAAAAAAACTTTAATTCAGCAAGTACACATTATGAGAGTTAAAACATTTATGATGTTCCAAAATATTTGTATTTTAAATAAATGCTGTTGAAGTTTGTATTAATCAAAAAATACTTTAAAAAATGTACCATGGCTTTCAAAAAATATGAAGCAGCATAACTATTTTCAATGCTGATAATAATAATAAATGTTTTTGAGCAGCAAATTTCAGCAGATTTCTGAAGGATCATGTGACACTGAAGACTGGAGTAATGATGCTGAAAATTCAGCTTTGATCACAGAAATAAATTATATTTTAAAATATATTAAAATAGAAAATTAAAATAAATTATAATAATATTTTACAATATTTTTTTTTTACTGTATTTTGCCTTGGTGAGCATAAGATCTTTTTTCATATTGTAAATGTATTATGTTTTTTCAGGGTCTTGTATGTGGTTCCTGGGATGCATCATTAATATTCACTCTGACCATATACTCAGGAACAGGCTATGAGATACCTAGAGGTAAGACAGCGATTTTCAGACTGACAGCACCGTATATGAACTGGAAATGTGTTAGAGTGGGAAGTGTGGCCTAAAATTGTGTATTGAAATGGTCTAAAATGTTAGTGCACAACATCTTTACCATGTTTCGCATAAAACAATCACAAAATTTGAGTAACAGCATCATGCAGTTTTGCATTTTACAAACAGGCTTTTGATTTTACCACAATATATGAATGTTCTAAATTACAAAATGCTCATAACATTTGTTAGCAATATACATACATATTCAAGAGTATTCAGAACAGAACACAAATCATTTGAAACACAGCACACACAGCTCAGATGGGTGGTCAGTGCTAAGGCGTCCTCTTCAGTGCTGTTTGGAGTGTTAATGCAATGCAAAAAATCTGTTTCCCTTTGAATCTGGCTTTGCCTCTGAAAGAAAATAAAAATAGATGCCCTTTCTGTTCGTGACTCATTGCCTTAGCAACTTGTCAGGACCACCCTGCTCCAGAGATCCTAATAGTTTGTGACATTCAACTATCTCTTTCCCCATACAGTCAGTGTCCAAGCAAGATGCAAATGCAATCATCTTTTACTTCACTTACTTTTTTCTTTATTTTTTAAGGACAAGTGTTTCAAAGGTGCCATCACAACTTTACAGGGTTCTATCAAAAAATTAAAAATCACAATATGCATAAAGCATAATAATGTCGGTAAGCCTTCAACAAAAATGAATCGAGTCTGCTGATGGGTTGCATTGTTTAGCCAAAACAAATGGATTTAAATTACGTCAATGTTGTTTAAATCCAAAGGCTTGTTCTGCTTTAATTTGATGTATAAGTGATGACTGACATGATGAATCAGGCATGCTTTTTTCTGACATATTAAAAAAGACAACGTGCTGATCAGATGGACTTAATAAGACTCATGTGATGAGATTTCTCTGCTTTGAAACAGGCTTGAAATTCTTTCTTTTTGCTTTGGAAACAGATCGTTTGTGTGATGTCTTCCAATCAAATGTCTCTACATAACTATTTTCTGTTTGTAGGGGGCATGTTTGAGTATGTATCTTTGGTGAGATTGTGGAATGGACTGGATTTGCTCTGGCCGGTCACTCGGTCCATAGTGCAGCTTTTGCTCTCTTCACTCTCATTGTGCTGTCCAGCAGAGGAATGCCACAAGTAAGACATAACCGTATGAAACAATGCATTCTTGCCCAATGTGATTGCAATTATCAACAAAAAAAACTTTGTATGCGTTCAATTCTCATGTCTGAGTCATAATTAATTAAAGAATCATATGAAATAGTGAAAGTGAAAAATAATATGAAGCCTATTTTAGGACTATTTGCATTGTGACATTTACATTTTCCCCACAAATATTTCAGTTTTTTAATGATATTTTTAAATAAAAATTGTATAGACAAAAAGCAAGAACCAATCAAAATGACAAAAACACAACAAAATTACTGAAACATTAACAAAAGTTAAAATGAAAACAAAATATAAAAATAAAAACTAATGCAAAATATTAATGAATACTATAATATCTCGGAGAAACTAAAATAACACTGGTTTTAACAACTATATAAATATGTAACCACTTTTTATTTAATTAAAAGAAAGTATTACTATTTTCTTTTGAATTACTTCCTTTTTTTAAGTGAAATGTGATTTAGACATGTTCTAGACAGATTCACCCATGCACATTTTTTTATTGTATGATTGTTTTGTAATGTGTTGTTTCATTTTACAGGTGGAATCTCACAAAATTTGAAGACTATCCTAAATCAAGGAAAGCTTGAATACCGTTTGTGCTCTGATCCTGTGGTAAGCCCAGATGCCACACTTCCACAGAAACAATGTTATCATCTTTTTCCCATTATGATTGCACATCAAATATTTTTATTAATGCTTAATATTTTACGGTTTTCAAGGGAAGTGCTATCATAATGTACAGAGACTGGGAAGACAAATATTGTACTTTTCACTCCACTACATTTCTTTCAAGGTCCTCGAAGTAGAAAGTTGTTACTATGTAGCAGCTTTGAAAGTCAGTGGGTGATTTTTTTTCTTCTCTAAAACGTGACTTTCTTTTTTTCAGACAGTTTATCAGTAATCACTCTTGTAGAGCTACATGAAGTGATTTCCCAGCATTTTGTGAACACTGACCAGTTGCAAATGTGATATTTATTTACAGCAATTCAATAATAATAAGTTAATATTGTGGTATATATTAGACACAATATTGTCTGATTTTGCTAAATTGTGTACGTGAAAATATTTCCTATAAAGCCACAGAAGAACTGTTGTGTGTCTCCTAATAAAACACAATAGGTGTTGGACTTGAAGCAGCACTGCACAGACCGATCTGTGTGTGACATCAAAGTACCGTGAGAGTGATTAGACAGCATTTTTATATTTTTGTTTTAATGTCAAATAAGTCTTGCTGTTTTGCTTTTTTGTTAAAGCAGTGTTGCTGTTGTAAAGTTATACAGCTACAGTTGTGTTGCTGGGTTTTAAAGCAGGTTTGATTTTTTTTTCTTCCTTATCACTCTGTATTTACAGCAGTTTCACTGTCCACTCTGTTTTAATGTGGATGAATGTCTACACGTAGATGTGTGCACTCACTGTCAGAGCTGTGTGAGATCACTACCCTCCTGCTTTTGTGGGGGGGTGTTATATATATATATTTTTTTTTTTCATAGGTTTTTAACATTCTAAAAGCTCTTTATTCCAAAGATACTTCAAGCTAGTCAGTATATTCAGTAGGTGTAATGTATTGTAAGTTGCTTCAGCGGTATTGCAAGTATTACGTACAACAATAATAAAACAGTGCATTGACATAAAAAAAGAAATGTACTTTTGGTACTTAAGTACTTTTAAAAGCAAGTACTTCTGTACTTCTTAAGAAAAAATCTGTCTTTACAACTTTCACTTGTAATGGAGTAATAGTTGACCAGCAGTATCTGTACTTGCACTCAAGTAATGGAGTTGTGTACTTTGTCCGCTTCTGACTATAAGAGATCATACAGTGTCTCAGATGAGATGAGATACACATGGCAGGCAGCTGCTGCCATAATCCAGATGTTCCCTATTAGCCATCTCTTCTTCAAGACAGTAACAATGTGTCAGCAAAATATGGACTTTCTGATCGTGATGGATACAAGGCTGTCCAAGCTCAGAAAACGTGAGGAAACTTTTAACCATGTACTGCAAGTGTGACAATAGCAGAACTATTAATCGTGTTATACACACATCTGATCTAAAATATTCAGCCCTTTATGGTGAATTTGCCATTGTTGCAGTTTTGACTGAACATTTCTGAAAACTGAAAAATTCTGAATACATCCTGTTTAGTGAAAATGATAGTGCTAAAATAAAATCTCTTAAATGTTATGAAAATAGATTTCAATTTAAAATTTGTATTATGTTTACTGATTAATGTGTCAATCTTTAACCTCCAAACGTGTACTGTTTAAAAGGTTTAAGAAATTAAATTGGATGGATTTCAACAGGGGCATAACAGTGAATGATTTATTATTGGATGTCATCATTTGTCATTACCATAAAGCCTCCAGTCGATTCCGTCTTAACAAACTAAAGCACAACTAAACGCACCTTCTGCCAAACACTTTTCCCCCTGACGTTTACCAAGAACTTTCAGTCAACAGATGGCAGGGGTGATATGCAGTACGGTCAGTACATGAAGCTGTCAAAATGAAGTATTAAGATCAATAACCAGAAGAATCCCAAGAGCGAGTGCTGCTCTCAAAGAAAAAGAAGCGCATGCCTTGCCTTAAAAGGACAGATATAGTTACTTTTATGAAACATTTGTTTTGTTTTTCTTTTATACTTTATTGTAAGATACATACTAATTGTAGAAATCATGCAAATCATGGTAAGGATATATGGTGGGTCTCCAAAGAGTATGATGTTTACTTATTCTATATAAAAACTGATGCTATGTTTTTTTTGTATATATGTATATGTATACGTTTTTATATATTTATATATGGATCATTTTGAATGTATTGGGATATGTGTGTTGGGAGATATATATGTATTTTTGTATTCTCGCGATATTAAATGTATTACGGTAATAGGCTAAAAGCTTTAATGAGCGCAGGTGTGTGCCTGGTAGCACATGACACTGAGGAAGGGTTAATACCCGAAAACGTTTTGCACCTTTGCACTTTTTTGCACTATTTAATTACCTCTGAGTAATAAATTATATAAGCCTTTTTGGACTGTTTGGATGAGTTCGGATCTTTTTTGTGTATAAACCTTTGTATTTTTTGGATCTACGCACCGTATATTATTGGTCTACTGGACTTTCAGACGAGTGTTTGGTGCTACGGCCTTTTCTATTTGTTAAATCATGGAAGTATTACCATAATATCTTTTCTACATTGAATGTACAACAACATTGTCACAAATTCAACTCAATCAAAATAGCTGCAGCTGTTTTTGTATATAAGTTATGCTTGTAACATCCTCATTTACCATCGCTGACATGTTTTGACATGCAGCAGGTGGGCTCTCATAATACCTTCAGGTGTAATGTATGAAGCACGGTGAGAGTTATGTGTTGGATGTCAGTGCTGTTGGCAGTGAAAGTGGTTGTTCATTTACGCTGGAATGTGGAAGGTTATGTAAATTGCTTATAAACATTCTGCTGTCTGTAGTGTAATACTGTGAAGTATTTTGTACAGTTGTGAAACAGTATTTTATCCATCTTTTTTTAATAGTTAAGCTTTTGTTTTTTTTTAATCGTATGCCTCAGATATACACTGTAAGCCAAAAGTTTGGAATAATTAAGATTTTTTTATGTTTTTGAAAGAAGTATTTTATGTTCACCGAGTCTGCATTTATTTGATCTGAAATACAGTAAAAATAATAATAATATTGTTGTGAAATATTATTAATATTTATAATATATTTTAAAATGAAATTAATTAATGTGAAGCGAAGCTGAATTTTCAGCATCATTACTCCAGTCTTCATCATATGATGATCCTTCAGAAATCATTCTAATATGTTTAAAAAACACATTATTATTATCAATGTGCTACTTAATATTTTTTTAAGAAACTGTGATAGACTACCATTCAAAAGTTTGGGGTAACTACAATATAAAAAAAAAACAATAAACGAAGTTATTTTATTAAGTAAGGGTGCATTACAAAAGTAACAGTACAGACATTTACAATGTTAAAAAAAAAATCTATATTAGATAAATGCTGTTTAATGAACTTTATGTTCATCAGAGAATCAAGTAAATTTTGATTTGGTGACACTTTTTTCTTAATCTTAATTATTCCAAACTTCCAAGTCACCAGTGAACTTCAGCTTTCATTTATTGACTGAAGTTCAAAAAAATCCTTCTAGTTGATTCCTCTCAGATGTTCGTGGTCAAGTCTGGAGCTGTTGGAAGTGTCAGGTCAGGCAGTGAGCAATCTGTCTGACCGTTCTTTGGAGAAATAACCCCAGCCTCAGGCAAAGCAATGATGAAATCCCCCTGCAAACCACATTGCATGCATACATAACCTTTTGCAACACCGAGTAACCCCCTCACAAGGGCTTTAGGCTTTGAGTGATGTAGAAGCATGCAAAAGACTTGACACAAAATATGTAACACTCAAGACTAGCAGCATTGACAATCCGCTGTATGGATTACCATCTCTGCATGTAGTGTGACAGCAATGCACAACACGAGATGTGTGTTCTGACCGTGCCGGGCTTCCCCCCACTACACATGCTACACATGCTGCACGTGAGCTGAAGGCAGAGCACTCGTTGTGTAATGACCGTGGGAGGAGCTTATCGCTGCTTTCTTCTTCATCATGTCAGATAATGATTTATTAACATCAACAGAGAATGTCTGTTCTTTCCTCGAAAGCACGGTGGCAATGTAACCACTAGGGTTCCCTTATTTTCATGAGAAAAAGTGACAGATTTGCTACTTGCTGATTAGGTTTTTTGGATTAAGATTTTTGTCATTGTTTGCCATAAATTGATTTCAAATTGGAGCATGAATTTGTTTTACTTCCTTGAAATTACTGCAAATTTTTCATAGTACAATCAGCATTGCTTCCAGTTTCATATAGCTTCTTTAAGCTTTAAAATGTTGATTTGCGGCTTCTTTTGGCACACCACTTAAGCAGCGGGTTGCATAATTGGTAATGGAAAAAAACTGAGTTTTTTTCTCCTTCAGTAATTGTCAGCAGATACTGTTTGATTGTCTAACACATTCTGCATCTGTGCAGCATCAAGAAAACAACTAAAGTAACTTTTTTCATACACATTTTTCTTTTAAAAAACAACAACAATGCTTCATATTGTTTATTGGAACATGTGATACTTTTTTCTTTGATGAATACAAAGTTAAAAAGAGCAGCATTTGTTCAAAATAGAAATATATTCTAACAATATAAGTCTTTACTATGACTTTTTATTCATATAACACATCCCTCCTGAATAAAAGTATTAATTTCTTTAAAAAAAAAGAAAGAAAGAAATGTACTGACCTCAAACTTTTGAATAGCATTGTATATTGTAACACACAATTATTTTTTTTATAAAAAGTTAAAAAGAACAGCATTTATTAATCAGAGATCCTAAAAAAAAATCACCCCCCCCCCCCCCCCCAACATTGATTGTAAATCAGCATATTAGAGTGATTTCTGAAGGATCATGGACACTGAAGACTGTAGTAATGATGCTGAAAATTCAGCTTTGATCACAGAAATAAATTACATTTTAAAGTATATAAAAATAGAAAACAGTTATTTTAAATTGCAATGATATTTCACAAAATAACAGCTTTTTTTCTATATTTTTGATCAAATAGATACAGCCTTGATGAGCAAAATAAACTTCTTTAAAAAACATTAAAAATCTTACCGATCCCAAACTTTTGAGCGGCAGTGTATATATATATATATATATATATGCACTTAATAAACTCTATATGGATTGTCATGTGGTTACTTGCAATATTTATAAGCTGTGCTGACAGTATCTGTTCCTTGTTTGTTTGTTGTGGTTTAGACTATTTTTGTGTTGGTGTCTTAAATCTAATATAAAATGGAAGATCACTATGAAATCATTTGTTTTTAATCTAGATGGATAAGTACGCTATTATTGCACACATCAACAACCACGCGGCCATTGTAAAGCTGTTCTCAGTTCTCGCGTGTATTAATCGCGTCGCTCCGTAGATCGATTTTAGGCAGGGTTGTAAATTCAAATGTGTTCCTCGCTTTGAAGCCGTTCAGAAGGGTGGGGTTGCTCGATTGTGCCTGCTCGGTGTGGAGTCTGGGGGGGTGCTGCCCCGATGGTTTAAATCCTACACATGCGTACTGGATTTCGGGGTTCAAGGGAATAGACTACGCCATATTGGAAACACTGTATAGTTTAGCTAACAGTTTATTGCTAGCGGGGGGAAAGCGCCACTAATTGATTCCCGTTGGTTGTGTCGTTTGGCACGTCGATATTTCCCCTGTCGCTGTTTACAGGCACGCTCTCGCGGTCCGGACTCAAACTTATCCGCTGAACGGGGTTCGTTTGTTTGACAGGGCTGTTAGAAAGACGAGTTGAATGGATCCGAGGGTCGCTTGGATTCAGCCGGAGCAGAAAGGTCCTGCGAACGCTTTATGGATGCGTGTGTGGGAGACGTCTCAGGTAAACCGGACTAACACAGGTCAGCACCAGAACCACCCTCACCACAACAACCTCTGTGTCAATTCTCCGGCGTTTGACGTTTATAAGACTGTCGCGTCCAATGCAAATAACAGCACTAACATTAAAAACAACGGTACTGCGATCTCGAGCACGGGAGACGGCGAAATGACCCAAAAGACCGGTTCGGTGGCGAATCCGGCGTCCAGCTGCTCTAAAATAAGGACTACAAGCCCTAATATGATCGCTGGGAATATGAACAAGGGGCATCCGTTTTTTACTTGCAGCGAGAGCGTGCTGAATAATGTCAACCATCATCCTCATCTACGGCATTTCTATCAAGAGCAGCAGAGTTGCATCAAGCGGCACCCGTCCCACCCGGCAGCGGTTCACAGCCACCATCACCATCATCCGGGCCGGAGGAAAAGCGACAATAAGGCCAGCACCTATGGGATAAACTACCTGTTCTCTAACAGGACTAACGACAATTATGACAACTCCGGCACGCCGTGGAAGACGAGGAAATATAACCCAGGGGTTGACGGGTGAGATGAGCTTGATTTATAACAGCAGCGGCGTTATAATGTTACGCTGTCTTTCTGTGGGCTTTTCGTGTGTGATATTGTCAGTGGGCCGTGAATTAGCTTTAGCACGTTAGCCGGGGTGTCCTGGAGCCGCTGCGGTCTGTGGGTTGGGTCACTTGTGGAATGTGCGTCTGATTAAAACAGTTTGTAGCGATTCGATCTTTTGATTCGGATCTTTAGATCAGTGAACCGGTGTGTACGATTCATTCACGAATCGTTTAGAACGGGTTTCGAGTCAACAACTCACTGACTCGTTAAACCGAGAACCAATTTGAACCAGGGTCAATTTCATATGTCATATGAAAGCTGAATAAAGCTTTCCATTGATGTATGGTTTGTTAGGATTTGACAATATTTGGCTGAGATACAACTACTTGAAAATCTGGAATTTGAGGGTGCAAACAAAATCAAAATATTGAGAAAATTGCCTTTAAAGTTGATGAAATGAAGTCATTCGCAATGCATATTACTAATCAATTTTTTATTTATTTAAATTAAATAAATTAATATAATATAAATTTAAATTAATTTTTATATTTATGGTAGGAAATTTACTAAATATCTCCATGGGACTTGATCTTTACTTAATATCCTAATGATTTCTGGCATAAAAGAAAAATCGATAATTTTGATCCATACAATGTAAAGTATTGTTGGCTATTGCTACAAATATACTTGTGCCACTTAAGACTGGTTTTGTGCTCCAGGGTCACAATTTTGTTTAAGTGAATTACGATTAATTGGCTAAATCAAAGCTGAAACAAGTTAAATTATTATATACAGTCTTCTTAACACTTGATAGAAAAAATAAATATATAATAGGCTTATTCAAATGTTCTAGTGTAGGTTGCTGAAGTAAAAAGCCTGTTCATTTTCTTAAAGGGAAGTGATTTTTAGTGATAATCTTAAAACAGATCTATTGTGAGCTGCAAGGTTGTTAATCAGCATTATATGCAATTGCTGAAGCCATTAACATTTTTGAAAAACTCTGCGAATGATAGTCATCTTCCCTATGCTTTCATATAAAATCATTATCATATCATACATAAAACTATTGATTTAAACACTTGACTTACTATGCACATAGAAACAATACATTGATCACTGCAAGATGTGCAGTTATAGTTATAACTTGCTGAATGTTTTGCAGTGAACATAAAATGTATTGTTTCTATATGTATAATCAACTGTTTTAATCATGTTTTTTTTTATTTACCTTTTTCATTTGATTGTTATGCTAAATGCTTAATGGGATTGTAGTGCTTCCATGCATTAAAGCCGTTAGCACATGGTCTTGTACCTGTTCTCTGATTTTCAAATATTTTTCTGCTTTCAGTCAAAGTTTGTAATGTTTTGATTCCTCTCGTAGCTGGTTGGTTTGGTTCATGATTTATATAACTTTTTATGATTCTTAAAATAAAATCTCAATGGGAAAATGAGAGATGCTTCTGGAACCAAGGCAGCTGGAAGAGTGGTTGGGCACTAATGCACTCTATATGCCACGCCGGGATGTCAGGGACCACGTGATGATCAGTACACCTGAACCTGTTCATACCTGAGTGACTCAATTTTTAAATGAGTTTACAAATACAGCAAGTGAGTTAAAATAGCTTTTAACTAACAGTTTTGTGTTACACTTGCTGTCGTCGCCTGTCCATTAATGTTGGCTGTCGGCTGGATTCAGTTTTGGTGTTAACTGATTTATGAGTACAACACTGGACACGTAATACAATGCATGCTTAAGTCTTTAGTAACCCAGCAATTGTTGGCTTGTAAGAAGGGATGAATCTGTTGCATGAACTTGTTATATTTGCGGTGGATGGTTCCAGACCTCTGGAATTTTTCCACGAAAGAATCTGGAACCGAATGAGGCAGTGACTGTGTCCCAAAACCTAGTGAGTGGCCTGTGTAGTCATTGACAGCATTTCTGTGTCACACTCATAGGTGCAAAATACTGCTTGGGTGTTTAAGATTGGTGGACATTGGGTTTTCTTGGTATTTCCAGCTCTTATTTCAAATTTTCTAGGGAAAGGAATAAGAACTTTTAAGTCTGTAAGTTAGCTTAAAGTTTCATATAGAGACACTGGTGTAGAACAGACTAACTACAAGTGATAAGTATTTCATATGTGCATTTTTTTCTATGAAATAGAATTGTAAAAGTGATTAAAAACAAAAATTAACTTGGTCTAATCAGCTCATATATATATATATATATATATATATATATATATATATATATATATATATATATATATATAATATATATATATTATATATATATATATATATATATATATATATATATATATATATATATATTTATTCACAATTTGGAGGACCAAATGTAAAGGTTGAATAATGATGTTTACAATACATCCCATATAAATTTGTCAGCCACACTAAATATTGCATTTATTTTTTTTCCATTCTGTTGATCATGTTTCTCTGTATGGTTATATTTTTCGTAGGGTTTCCATGCATAATGTTTTTTTTCACATTTGGAATTTGTTAATGGTGATTTTTACGTCATTGTATTGTAATCTGGAGTTTTTCAAGCATTAAATACTTCTGGCAGTTGATTTTATCCATAGGGAATTGATTGGATTGTGAAATTTGGCTGTTTCTATACCAAAATGGAGCCATAGCTGAAATGTGAATTTGCTAAACGGCTATTGGTTACCATTTGACCAGTCAAGTTCTTAGTCCTGTAGCCTAAGTGTATTCATTGTACAGGTTGTTAATGGATTTTAAAAAAAATTTTTAAAAACAAATGTTAAGATTCTTGCTTTGACTCGTTGTGAAGGATATGCTAGAATGACTTCTTAAATTGTACCAATGGCCTTTCCATTATAGTCTTTTCTCATTTGTTTCAAGGTTGCATGAAGAAATCATGGACTTCTACAATTTCATGTCTCCTCGTCCTGAGGAGACCACCATGAGACAGGAGGTGGTGGACAGGATAGAGTCGGTCATCAAGGAGTTGTGGCCAACCGCTGATGTAAGCCAGCTTAAGAGCTGATGTCTATGAAATTGAGCTATTAACATTATAAATGAGAAGTCAAAAATTCAAATGGATTTTTTTATTTGTATGTACTCAGGTCCAGATTTTTGGCAGCTTTAGCACTGGACTCTTTCTCCCAACCAGGTAAATGCATGTTTGGTCTTGCACATTAAGTGACAACACAGCAGTGAGATTTTGAACAGGACCGTTAACAGATCTCAACATACGTAATGTTGCTCTCATGATCTGTTGTTGCTGTATAGTCATAACACTATTCACAGTTCGATGACTCTCACAGACTGGTGGGATCTGAGCACGTGCTTCATCATTATCACAACCATAGCCTGCTTGCCTTTTTTGGCTCTGAGCTGTCTTTCAATAACTAAACTGACATTTTATGATCAATTGCAGTTTGTTAACTCCAGATGTGAGGATGGCACAAATGATCCTAGATCTGTAGCTTACAAAACTTATAAAGTCCAAAAAAAATTGGTCTCTAAAGCTTGAAAGATTTTCCTTGTGTTAATGTTAGTCAGTAGGCCTCATGTATTCGACTCTGAACACTACTAAGAAGACAATGAATGTGAGTTTATTTGACAGCAAACCGCTTTGCTGTAAGATGTTTTTGTTTTCATGTGTTATTTGGGCTTTCGTTAGGCTTCATAGGAAGTGTTGATTTAAACAAATTGCTTAAACCTAAATCTGTCTGGTTCTTTTACACTGTAGTGACATTGACCTGGTGGTGTTTGGGAAATGGGAGAAACCTCCCCTGCAGCAGCTGGAGCAGGCGCTCAGAAAACACAATGTGGCTGAACCTTATTCCATCAAAGTTCTCGACAAAGCTACGGTACGTGTTTCCCTCTGTTGCTTTAGCATCAACTACGCTCAGTTAAACGGTTTCATATTGAGTGGTTGTTGCTTATTTTTTCCTCCTGAATGGATCCCCTTTGGATGTTTTGCTTTACTTTTTTACATTTTGGGGATTCTTGGTCATTAATTATGTTATATTCATATCTTTGAATTTTGAAGGTACCAATCATCAAACTGACAGATCAGGAGACCGAGGTGAAAGTGGACATAAGTTTTAACGTGGAGACGGGCATCAAAGCTGCTAGCTTCATCAAAGAATATGTGAAGGTAGGGCTGTGCAATTAATCGAAATTCAGTTTCAATTTCGATTTCGGCCTCCAACGATCATGAAAGTACAATAATCGAGATAAAACGATTTTTGCGCCCCATTCCGCCCCCTTTATATTAATCAAACAACCAAAGACAAAATCACTCAATGCTCTTGACAGAAGGGCTTTTGTAGCTTTAATAAGAAACAAAGGAAGTTTAATTCTTACAGTGAAGACTATGCCGTTTTATTTTACATTAGATTATTAAGTTTCTGTAATAGGCTGTTAACGGAATACTTTAGACTTGCATTAAAGTTTTGGTTATATGGCCCACTGATAATCGTGTTCAATAATCGTGATTACAATATTGACCAAAATAATCGTGATTATGATTTTTGTCATAATCGAGCAGCCCTATGTGAAGATAAAAAAAGGTTTTGGCATATTTTATAAATCTAATTTTACAAAATTGTGTAAAACTAGACTAAATGTATAGTTTCAAGATGGGCTGAATATCTGAATATTGTTTGCTGGTTAACTTGTATTTATTGCAGTGTTCATTTGTACATTTTTGTTTGTTTTAGTTAGTGCATGTCAATAATTTTAGTCTTGCTAAAGTAGCATATCACTGTTTTTAGTCTCTAAAAATAAGTTGAATTGATTAAAATTATTTGCAAAATGACAGCATGTCAAACTGTAGCAGACAATAGAGTATTTTCAACATGCGTGACAACTTCTGACTAGGGGTGCTCCGATTGATCACTATCGGCCGATAATCGCTTTGGGATGTTTGATCGGCGGTCTCTAAAAAGTCACCGTCTCTGTCCGGCGCGGGTGAAATAATTATAATGCTTTAGGTGAGGTGCAATTCATATTTCTTCATTAAATAACTTATAAAGTAAGAGACATAATTGAGACATAATTTCACAAACAGCGTGAGTGAATCACCGCGCGCACTCTCTCTCTCAAAATGTGCAAATGGCTTCAAATCACATTGCGTCTGACTATAAGCGAGCTGCACACTTGACACAGGAATTGTCACTTGCACAATCGAGGCAGTGTCACATCGTCACTAAAGTTTTCAAATTGCATTTCTTTTTAATTCTAGCCAGTGTTTAAACCATTCAGCGCTCGCGTGCTCTCCTGGAGACCGTGCGCTCATGCACATGCATAACGCCAGGTTCACATTACTCCGTTTGCAGTGCATATGCGGTGCATATTTTTTTTGCGCTTATGTTAACGGATTGCATGTGCAATACACTGTTGCGGTCCGGCAGTGGGTTCCAGGAGCGGTGCGGTGCGTCTGCAGCAGTGCAGAGATCGCACTGAATTAAAGTGACAGCACATTGTTTGCGGTAAATATGAACATGAATTGACATGAAAATGAAAGCACAGTCAGTGCTGCTTCTGCACCACTTACGTACCACACATGGACTGCATACGCACTGCATACAGAGTATGTGTGAACCTGCTGTAAAAGGCTGCCTCACATACAGCTCACAAAATCAGGCTTGTGCTGTGTGTAGGCTATATTGTGCAACAATTGCATGATTGTCAAAACAAAAATGCAGTGCATGATCAAACATTTAGGTGAGATAAATATATATTTTTGAAAAAAGTTTGAAAAAAAGGGGCTCCACCCCTTCAAATTAAAAAAATCCCCTCTCACAAGAGTCACCCAAGAGGGGAATTCATTAGCAAAAATGAAATTCAGGCCCGAATAAATGTCTAAAAATCTTGATTGGATCATCAATATAAATAGTTCTACATGATAAAAGGCTTTAAAAAGATCAGTATCGGTGATCGGATCAACTTGACAGTAAAAACTTTTGTGATCGAGATTTCTATTTCAAATAAATGCTTTGTCAATTAACAAATCCTGAAAAGTCACACACACAAAAAAAAACATTAGCAGTACAACTATTTTCAGTATTTATGGTAATAAGAAATTATTCTAGTTTGCTGATTTGGTGCTCAATTCTTTTTCTTAATGATCATATGACACTGAAAACCAGTGTAATGGCTGCAGAAAATTCAGCTTTGCATCACAGGAATAAATTACATTTTAATATTCAAATAGAAAACTTATTTTGAATTGTGATATTTCACAGTATTACTGTTTTGCTGGTTTTTTTTTTTTGTTTTGTTTTTGTTCTAGTACATGGACTTTTGATAAAAGTTTTGTTAAAGTGAAAATTGGTCATTCAATATTTTTTAGTCCGTTTTACTTTCCACAAAAATGGCATACAAATCATTTTATTTGTAATAATAGTATTTTAATTGTCTATAATTTGCAAAAAGATGAGAAGCCTTAATGAAACATTGGGACTAATGTAATTTAGTTCAATTTTGCAAATGTTCCTTTTCTTTGTAAATGTAAGTTGTAAATTTTATGTCGTGACTATAGCTGATTAATCTTGCATATGTTTTAGTGAACAAAAGCAGTTCAGTTTACCAGTCTTCAGTTCTTTCATCTCGTGTAGGCAATTCCCAACAGACTTATGGTTACATTTTTGCATAAATCTTTCTACATTTTCTTGTGAAAACATTGTATGGGCATTGGGCATTTCGGTGTAACTAACTGCTGTACTTTAAGTCCCAAGCCAATAACGACAGTCTGGCCCTCACTGATAAAAGTACTTTGACCTGATTCATTATACACAAAGGATATACAAATGAAAGGCTTGACTGTTGCTTAAAGTTTGGCTTCAAAGTCCAAATGAATTCTGTTATTGTAGTGACTCTGGAACTTTTTGTGGCGACGTTCCTTGTGTTTAGCTGCCAGTTTGAAAATATGCACAAAATTGTAATTGTTTTGATGTTGAAAAGAAGCATTTTGCTATGGGACCGACTGACCACTGTGGGGTGCTGGTATTTATGTATATAAATATATCATTTTTTCAGTTAATTTGGCACACCTGCTAAAGTCAGGATGTACGTTTTGAACCCCAGTTGAATTGGCATGTTTTATGTGTCCTAGATTTGCTCCATATTTGTTAATTTGATGTCAGTCTTAAAGTGTCAGTGTTCGACTAAAGAGAGGAGGAGTGTGAAGCATAGCTGAACATCTGTCCGCAAGCTTTTAGTGCAGATGTTTGAATAAGGAGATGTCCTGCTGCTTTAATGCTCTTCTGCCAAGCTCATTTCCATGTGCATACCAGCTATACTCCTCTGTGACCGCAAGATCTCCTTCACAGCTCTCATCTGTGCATCTATCAGAGGGGATTTTTCCTTAATACTCCATTTAGGGATAAAGGGTCTGATTCACTAAATGTGCATGCACACAAATTTATGCATGAAACGTGATTTACCGAACATAATTTAACAATAACGTTTGTACTAAAATATATTGATAAACATGCTCGTGGTGAGAGGGCATGGGCCACTGGGCCACGTGCTCATTCAGATGGATTTTACAAGTTACACGATTATTGTAGGTGTGAAATTAATAGTGTCCAAAGCTGTTTTTTTTTTTTTTTTTATCAGTCAAAATAGTACTAAATCTTTTTTTTTTTTTTTTTTTTTTTTTTTTTTAGCTTTTTGAAAAGAAAAAAAAAGGTGTATTCAAAGGTAATGTCACAATGTGGCTTTACAAAGAAAAGCATCTGATTCACAAAAAGCGTTGTCAAATAGAGTGGTGCGCATGTGCAACCAAAATAAAAAATGCGCCGTGTAAATAAGTTCAGACCACTCGTTTGCGTACCTGCATGTTTGATAGCTGTTAATGCACTGTCACCGTTTTAGATCGACTAACTGTAATACTGTAAGATTTCCATTCACTGTATTTTGTGCATACAAACACAATAATCCAAACAGTTATTATTGGATGTTCAATTCATTTCAGCAAGATTGTATTTATGAGTTAAACTCTCATGAACAAAGTAATTACAAGTGGGGAAATTTAGAAGCTTGGGGCTTAAATACTAAATATATGATAGTGATATTTATATACATTTATCATAGCATATAAAGTTTCAATTTACAGCACCTTCATAAATTTAATAAAAACAAAGCAAAAACACACCTGATGCACATTCTTTATTCATCATTTTGTAGAAGTAGTAAAATATTTAATTTTTTATTTAACTTTTTTTTTAATCATAATTATGACTTCCCAGCTTGTAAATATGAACTAGTAAGCTTCTTGCTGACTACTGCCTACATAGACAGTTATCTTCTTGGGCAGCATCCTAAGTGAATTGGAACCTCATTGGTGATGAATGTAAAGCGCACTGAGACTTAACTCGTAATTGTTTTCAAAATAGTTTGATGTAAGCATATTGCTAAGGTAACACCTTAATAATCGAATAAACGTAATACATAGCTCACACTGATATTGGGTGTCAACCCCTTTGAGTTAAAATGTGCATTTAAAAAAAAAAAATTTTAGAGACCGTAATTGACTTCCCAACTCATAAATTCAAACTTCCCTGGAGGACTTTCACACTCCAATAGTGAATGACACCAAAAGCATTTAAGGCGGTGTCGACCTTACATGGAGGAATGTAAGATTTATTGGCCCGTCCCCAGTTATCATAACACTTCACCTTATGTAAATATTTCTGCTGCTTCTGAACAGCTGCATTTTATCTACTGTAAAAGACAACCATGTATGCAGTTCCTATGTTTTAGGCACATACATGCGCAAGGCTTCACGAAACGCTTTTGATATTCCTGACATCAACGTGTAATGAGACACTATTGTGTCGTAAAAAAGACCCTTTCATTAAAAAACCTTTCTGTGATCATTCAAGTGTTAAATAGTCGCTTTTGAGATGCCTCTTAATGCTTGGTGTAAATGAGGTTTGTTTGTTTTTTTAATGTCCTAAAGTCTAAAATACCTTCTTTGTTCTCCCACACAGAAGTATACCGTGCTGCCTTATTTAATCTTAGTGCTGAAACAGTTCCTGCTGCAGCGAGACCTCAACGAAGTCTTCACGGGAGGAATCAGTTCCTATAGTCTCATCCTGATGGTCATCAGCTTCTTACAGGTGCAATATTAGCAGCCGGTCTGACGAAGAGAAGCCTTAGTGTTTCATAATGAAAATAGCTTGATCTCGTCTCATTTAGAGATCTGTCATTACTTGTCAAGCGTATTTTACTACCTTTGTTTAACTGCCAGCCACACTCATTTCATAAATGACTGTACCAAACAAATAAAGAGACTCTGTCTCATCTTGCCTGCTGTTTTTTTTGGGGGGCTTACACCCGCAGTTACACCCAAGAATCGATGCTAGGAATCCCAACATGAACCTTGGCATTCTGCTCATCGAGTTCTTCGAGCTGTATGGAAGACACTTCAACTACCTGAAGACGGGCATCAGGATAAAGAACGGAGGAGCTTACATGGCTAAAGAGGACATCATGAAGGCCATGAGTAATGGCTACAGGCCCTCCATGCTCTGTATCGAGGACCCTCTTCTTCCAGGTACTGTTCAAGCTGTTTATCTAAACATTGTTCCAATAATGCAAAACCTAGTGAGCTTCTTGTCTACTGCCTACATTGGCAGCTAGTTTCTGAGACCGAATCCTAACTGAAATGGAACCTCATAAATGACCAATTTCACTAATTTCTCACATGAAGAATCGGTTGAATTATTTCAGTACAGTTTGGTTTAACATGTTCAACATATTAATAATCTAATCAGCAGAAAAACATGTATTTTACGCCAATGTTTTATGGCAGAGATTCCTGAATTTTCTTTGTCAGCCGAACCCCTTAAATATTACTTGAAGTTCCCTCTGAGAATGTCAGTTTAACATTACATGTTTTATGATTTAATTTATAGGAAATTTTCGGAAAACCTGCATTTTGGCATGGAATAAAATTTGTTCTTTCAACTTCTTTGGTCACTATGTTCTCCTCAATGCATTCTTGTATTGCTTTTTCAATGAATCCAAATTTGGCCAAAACAAGGTATCTAAAAAGGCAGCTGCCTATGTTTTAGGACAGATTTCACATCATTAACTTGGCTGTGATGCCTTAAGATGCTGTGTAGGTATGCTCACTAGGTTTTGGAAAAGAGCCATTGATGGGAGACTTTTGTAATTTGCTTGAGAAAATGGGATGATTGTCGGTGCTGGTATTTGCTTTTAGGCAATAAAAGTAATTTAATGCAAGCAATACTGAAAGCAATTTACTGAAAGTTGTTTAGTTAACCATTAAGAACTTTTTTTATTTTTATATTAAGTTGTTTCACTTTTGTTTTAGTTTTTCTTTGAAGTTTGTCATGCTGAATACGAAAATCACATTACTTTTTGTGTATCATTAATAGTGAAACAGTGAATCGTTATATAGTGAATCATGAAAACAAAACAAATTTTTTTTTTTGACAACTTATACAAGGTAATCTGTTATTACTCATCCATTAAAAATTGCATGGTACATGCATAATTCTGAGCTAACAACCGTTAAAGATGAACAGTTACCAAAAGTGAATGGTCTAAAACTTCAGAGATGTACGTTTGATGATTTGTCGTTTATGACTAGTCCCACAATATTCTGGAATGTTTCAGAAAGCTCTAGAATGTTATAGAAACTTCTAGAATGTTCCCATCCTTGCAAAAGCAAAATATCTTGACCACAAAAAAAAAACATAACGTATATATGCTAAACCAATGTTTCATAAACCTAAATATTTACAAAAATATTGATGCTACATTGGAGAAAAAAAAGGAATTTTTATATAAAAATAAATAAATTCAAGTGTATTTGTATAGCGCTTTTTACGATACAATCGTTGCAAAGCAGCTTTACAGGAAATTAAGTTTCTACTATATATATATATATATATATATATATATATATATATATATGTACAATAATTAGCACCACATAATTACAGAAGAATCAAACAGTGAAAAATTATGTATGTAGGTATGTATGTAATGTAATGTATTTTTTTTTTTCTTTTCCATGATTGTTTAGGTAATGACGTGGGTAGAAGCTCTTATGGTGCCATGCAGGTGAAGGAGACTTTTGACTATGCGTATATAATACTGGGTCACGCCGTCTCACCTCTTGCACGTTCTTACCCCAATAAAGACAGTGACAGGTACAGCTCTCATCTGCATACAAGCACCTTCACCCTAGTTCTCTCAAACGCTTGATTTAATTTGCCACTTATCTTGTCCCCTCAGCACTTTGGGCCGCATAATTAAAGTCACCCAGGAAGTCATCAACTACAGGGAGTGGATCATAAAGAAGTGGGGTTGCAGACACAACGCCCGCATTGAGAGGAACAAGGGTACGTCTGAATATGAAGACACTTTCTCAAAATGTACCTGTTATGACTGCAGATACTAAGTGAATTTCATCCAGGATGTTTGTGTTTTTAATTGTACTTCATAATGTGCAATACGTTCTCATTGATAAGGCGTTACAGACCATCTGAGTGGACCAGGCACTGATGTCCTGGTGTTCAAGAAGTTGTACAGCAATGTTAGGATGACTTTTAAGATGGCACATTACCCTAAATAGTAATAATAGTCTTCCTAATAGCCTCTAGTGTCCTCTAGTAAATCTGCCATGACAGTTATGTCAAAACATTTTATTAATTCACAGAAACTAGGAGTATCCATACATAAAATTATGTAACTAAAATAATATTTTTTTTTAGAATTTCAGAAGCCAGAAGTGTTAAGAGCTAACTTATTAATTTTACTTTATTTATTAGATGACATTTCAGACGTTTGTGATACATTTGGATTAGGATTTTTGAAAATAATTTCTACTTAATAAAATACTTTAGAACTTAGCATGAATAGAAAATTTGTATTGTCTTTATAAAAATAGCAAAGATGTTTTAAGATTCATTTAAATGACACATCACATTTTTACAATTAGTCTTCCTCTTACAGTGGCATGTGAAAGTTTGGGAACCCCTTGTAGAATCTGTGAAAATGTGAATAATTTTAACAAAATAAGAGAGATCATACAAAATGCATGTTATTTTTTATATAGTACAGTTCTGAGTAAGATATTTTACATAAAATATGTTTACATATAGTCCACAAGACAAAAAAATAGCTGAAATTATTAAAATAACCCCCTTCAAAAGTTTGGGAACCCTTGGTTGTTAATACTGTGTGAGGTTACCTGGATGATCCACGACTGTTCTTTTGTTTTGTGTTGGTTGTTCATGAGTCCCTTGTTTGTTCTGAACAGTTGAACTGAGCACTGTTCTTCAGACAAATCCTCCACGTTCTGTAGATTCTGCAGTTTTCCAGCATTTTTGCATATTTGAACCCTTTCCAGCAGTGACTGTATGATTTTGAGATCCATCTTTTCACACTGAGGACAATTGATGGACTCAAACACAACTATTAAAAAAGGTTCAAACATTCAGTGATGCTCCAGAAGGAAACACGATGCATTAAGAGCCGGGGGGTGAAAACTTTTGAACAGGATGAAGATTTCCAACTTTTTTCTTTTGTTGAAATATATATATTTTTCCATTTATTACTGCCCTTCGGAAGCAACAGAAGATACTTGCATGTTTCCCGGAAGACAAATTAAGTACAATTTACCTTGATCTTCAAATTCAAAAAGTTTTCACCCCCCGGCTCTTAATGCATCGTGTTTCCTTCTGGAGCATCAGT